>JARFYF010000050.1:14151514-14163173 GCA_030265395.1 Rhina ancylostomus
TCTGTAAGTTCATTGTTTCTTTATGTCCAAACATTCACAACTAATATTGTGCAGTTTTCTTTTGCTAGCAATCTATAGGCTAATATAAGTCATCTGGAGATATGAGTTTAAAGCCACTAAGGTGGCTGGGAAATCCAAATTCAATTACTGGAATAAGTTAGGGATAATGAGGTACCATGGGTAAACCCACAAACATATCAGCATAAAAACCTAATGTGCTTTAGGGAAGGGAATCTGCAATCCTTCCAGGTCTGTCCTATAGGTAATTTAGATTCACAGGAGTGGCTGAGATGGCACAGCAAAACGTTCAATTCAAAACCAGTTCAGGATGGCAATAACTGCAGCGAACACATATGCTAGGCAAGTAAAACTAAACTAAACAAGAAAATACCATTAAAGATATGTTAAACTTTGAAAGCCAAAATATACCAAAGCCCCAGGTGTTTATGAGGAGAAACTATAAAAACTGGGCTTGTTTTCCCTGGAATAAAGATTATTAAAGAATGCTTTGATTTTTCAGATTTTGAAACCAATTTATAGGAGAGAGAGAATTTTTATTCTCTGCTGGTGGGAGAGTGTAAGTTATTCAAGGGGGAATTACAAAGCACACTTTAAAGCTAAGAACAGTATGAGTCCAAAAGTAGATGCAAACTCAATTAATCATTTTAAATCTGGGATCAGTAGCTACCTATTGCCCTAAGGTATTAAGAAAAAAGTCAGTAAGAGAAAAAAATCCCCACAGTCAGTATACAAGGTCTGAGATATTGAGAGATTGTCGAACAATGCATACCTTCCACTTGATTTTATATATCTGCAATTGGACTGATATCACAGAACTAAGATAGAACTTAATGTAGAGAAAGCAATAATACCAACAAATTTAATTAAAGGATCTTATAAAATGGCTTGTAAAAGTTGCAAATTGCTTTGCTTGTTTAGCTTTAGAGAAATGGTTAAGTATTAAACTACTACTTTTTTGTTTGATATATTCATCTCTGTTTGAATATATATTTAACCATAATTATTAATTCACTATTTAACCTGGGATATCATTATTTAGTGTGATAATTTTCTCAATTTTTAGAGGAATCAAGATTGTACAGTGGATGTCCTGTGTATATTTCTAGTATGCTTTTGGAAAAAAATTACTCAGCAACCCAGCAGGCTAGCCCATTCAATCTGCGTGTAAATTTTTTGTAGATTATCCTTACATTTCCAGGCTGGGATCTGTTAGCTGTTTATCTAACTGAAGCAGTTACAAGCTGTTTTCCTATATAAACACAGCATATGTAAGACAATTTTTATGTAAATGCTGTAGAGATTGCATTCCAGTGATTAAATGGTACCTTATTATAATTGCACTGTACCATCTGAAAGTAGGACAGTCACAAATCTCTCTTAGACCACTCATTATTCCATTTGA
Organism: Rhina ancylostomus; assembly: GCA_030265395.1. Lineage (NCBI taxonomy): Eukaryota > Metazoa > Chordata > Chondrichthyes > Rhinopristiformes > Rhinidae > Rhina > Rhina ancylostomus. The sequence goes on from JARFYF010000050.1 coordinate 14,152,938, forward strand.
CATTTAAAATGCCACACTATTAGCCTTGCTACCTTTTCCCAAGACGGTGCCAGAGCATGGTGACTCGTTGCAAATTGCTCTCTATTCATAACTTCTATTATAATTATTCTACTCTTTTAAATCTATATTCTATGACTCTCAAAATTACTAATCTCCCTGCATTGCACTTTGTCTGTAAGTGTAGTGCTTTATTCTGCATTCTATTATTGTTTACCTCATTGTACTACCTCAATGCACTGTGTAATGAATTGAACTGTATGAATGGCATGCAAGACAAGTTTTCACTGTAACTTGGTACATGTGACAATAATAAATAAATCAACCAATTTTTATGATAATCTCTTGCCACTCTTACCATAAAACAGTGATCAATATCAACAGAAAGGCTTCAGATTTAATGTAGATAAGAAATTTCTGTGCCTGTTGTGGAAGTCTTGTAACAACTTCTGGAATAATTCCCCAAGCTGATTCATAATATCGAAATGGACCACATGCCTTGGATGGATGAAGCCTAAGAAGAGAACATTTGGCATTCTCACTTGCATAATCCTGCTCCAAGATTTGAACTAACATTATCAGTACAGATAATCCATGTGAAAACAGATGAAAATAGCATTAAACTCAATTAACCTTTCAACATGCACAATTAACCTTAAAAGGATGTGCAGAAAGGATAATTGCAGAGATGTTGCAAAAGAGAACTGATAGCCTTATTAATATACAAATGCACAATTTGACTGGATAACCTTTACTGAGGTATTCTAGGAAGTGTCAGTTCGAATGTTCAATGACAAACTGCGAGTAGAAAACAAAACGCAGAGGGGGAGAGAACTTGGGATGTATGAAATGTTCCTGCAGCAAAAGAGGGGGCTGGATAGGATCCAAATAACTTATATTGAAAGTTGATGAACAAGATGATGATGCTTGGTCACATGTAAATGTTGGAGTTAACAGGAAAGATTATGTTAATGGTGCCATCATAAAGAAGAGTTTTACATTACTGCACAAATGATTTATCTTCTTATTCCGCAATGAAGATATGAAGGGGACATAAGGAGCATACAAAGGGGTACAGAAAGGTTAACTAAGTGGGAAAAGATCTGGTAAATGGCATATATTGTGGAAAATGTAAAACTATCGATTTTGACAGGAACAATGCAAAAGGAGCACAGTATCTAAATGGTGAGAGAATGTAGAAACAAAGGGTTCCAGATGGCTTACAAAAGGCTACCATGAAAGTACTCAAGTGATTAGGAAAGCTAGTTTATTGCTAGGAGAACTGAATACAAAAGTGGGGAAGTTATGCTTCAGCTATTTACAGTAAGGCATTGGTGAAACCCAGTATGGAGTACTGTATGTAGTACTGATCTCCTTATCCCAGAAAAGTTGTTAAGATGTTGTAAGAAGGTTTACGAACTATTACATGGAAAAGGTGGATTGTCCCGTAAGAAAATGTTGGATAGCCCAGGCTTGTATCCACTGGATTTCAGAAGAGCTGAGAGGAGACAAAATTAAAACACACAATGTCCTGAGGGTACTTCACAGGATGGATGTGGAAATGAAAGTTCCTCTTGATGGAGAATCTAGAACTGTTTAAAAAAAAAGCCTCATCTGTGTCTTATAAGTTTTTTCTTTTCTTTCAGAGAGTCAGCAGTCTTTGGAATTCACTTGCTCAAAGGGCATTGGAAGCAGAGTTTTGAATATTTTTAAGGCAGAGGTAGATAGATTCTAGATAGGCAAGGGGGTTGAAAGGTCATAGTGGCTAGATGAGAATGTGGAGTTGAGGTTACAATCAGATCAGCCATCAGCTTATTCAATAGTGAGAAGCCGATGATCTACTCCTGCTCCTAATGCAACATCTTTACATTTACATGTGAACTCCAGCATAGGATTCCATCCTTACCCTCCCTCCCTCATAGCCTTCTCCCTCAAACAAAAAACAGAATTTTGTAGTCAGCAGCAGACGAACAGTACCTGCTATGGTACTGTTTGAATCAAATCATTTGGTAGTAGATTATATTTACTATCAAAAAATTCAATTATTCTTGATTGAACCACTAATTTTATTCTGACTTGTTTAGTGGTTAACCAGTGGGTTGAGTTGGTTTTGTTTCATTCATTTTTGGGAGATGGGCATCAATGGCCCATCCCTGATTTCCTTCGAGAAGGTACTGTTGAGCTACAGAGTTGCAGGGGATGAAATTCTAGGATTCAGACCCAGGAATGATGAAGGATGGTGTGCGACTTGAAGGGGAACCTACAAGTGATGTCCCATGCAGCTACTGCTTTTGTTAGTTTTGTTACCACTTCCCAAGGCAAGTAACTACAGTGCATTTTGTAAATGGCACATACTGTAGCCACTATCCACCACCGATGGAAAGAGTGAATGTTTAGGTTGGTTGATGGATTGCCAACCAACTAGGCTGCTTTGTTCTGGGTGGTGTTGAGAATTGTTGATGCTGCGCTCATCTAGGCAAGAGGAGAGTGTTCTACCGAGCTCCTGATTTCAGCCTTGCAGATGTTGGAATGGTCTTGTAGTGTTAGGAGGTGAGTCAGTTCTCACAGGATACCCAACCTCTCAACTTAATAATGTTGCAATGCCAAATCCATTGGTGTGGAGTTTACACCCTAGTCCATGGAGGTGTAGGGATCTCTAAATGCAATGTTGGTATTTTCAGGTTTAACCGTACACACATTAACTATGGAAATCGCTATCCAAGTCATCACAAAATAATGTATCTCAGTATCAGAATCAGGTTTATTATTATTGACATATTTCATAAAATTTGTTGTTTTGTGGCAGCAGTTTTGTGGCATCTGCCTCCTGATTACTATTAATACAAAATCTAGTTGAATAAAGGTGAACATGAGTTATCCTGCTGAGATTTATACTTACGTAAGTATATTACCAACAACTGGGACCGGTGCTAAAGTCAATCCAAACAACAGCGTCAACTGAAAGAAAATCTTAGAGCTGGATGCTCGAAACAACCTTCTCGATGGACGACAGTAATAATACAGACTGTGCTGCAGATAAGATCATAGAAAAGAGAACATATTAAATTCAGGCAAGGGTTGTCACTTTACTGGATACGGTGAATTTGCTAAACCACACCAAGTGGATCTGTGTTTCTCCATATTGAATAAACAGCTATTCTCAATTATTCAGCCCTCCAAAGATTGTCTGGTCATTATCACACTTCTTTTTCTACGGTGCTACAGTGATTAGATAATTAATTCGATATAGAGCTCTTCGGAGCATTGAAAAATTGGATGACTGCCATTTTACCACTGGTGCCTGGAAATAAATGATCTCAATGAGGAGCAGGCATGCTGCAAATAATACCTGGGCAACGACTTTGAAAGTACAGAGATGGTGGGTCTTTGGGTGTAGCAGAGTGAGGCTTTAAAACAATTATGTTTACATAATCATATCAACATTTTCCTGCCCATGCCAAATGTAAACACTGAGATTATGAAGACAGTAGGTTGTGCTATTTACTGAATTAAAAAGATGTAATTATTTATTCTGTCATTTGTAACCAAAGCATCAATGCTGTATAACCCCAAGTCCCAGTGGCTTTGGATAAAAAGTGTATGGGTCCAAAATGATATTCAGTTTTTCCATTGAGTAATGAGCCAAAGAAACACACTACAGTAGTGATTGCTTGGTTCCCTCCTGCCATCATTTTCCTGAGATCTCCATATGAGTGGCCCAAGCACATCATTCCCATTTTTGTTTGGGTCCCAGATTAGAATCTGTTTCTTAGGGTCCTGATATGATTTTGAATTTGGACTTGAACTACCAATAGGGCTGAAAAGTAAAAACCATCTTACAGTTATGCACAGCTTTTCTGCTAAATATTTGTTGTTAACGAGAAAGTTTTCATTCATTAGAACTACCAGAACATTAATTTCACATATAGAAGATTGCTCTGAGCTCCAATGTACACAACTACTGGTGATTGTCTTTAATTTAAAACCAACTTTTAGCTGTAGTGACGATGTTCTTTCATCTACCTTTTTCATGTAGAAAGTGACTATGCATTTGATGGCATTGAGAAGCGGTAGCAATGGAGAATAAAACATTCCAATCCAGACGATAGTTTGTCCATTAACAATATTCAAAACATTTTCTGGAATGATGAAGTGCGGCTTTTTCAATATCTTCGGTAACTCAAAGGTAACATGATCTGCCAGGAATCTAAGCATCGAAAAAACACAGTGTAACTATATTCTCTTGCAGAAACACAATCCATTCATTTCTTGTCTGGCTAGGCAGGTAAAGGAATTCACATGCAACATATTTAATGAAATATAACTTACAAGGATATCTATTTGAACTGAATAGATATATATATGTTAAATTGTGGATAGAATGAGTTTTGAATACAGCCAAAGCTATATCAGAAATTACTTTTAAAAGATAGATTCACCTATCATTAGCATATCTTCCACAGGTGTTGCTTATCTCCTCTGTACTTAAACAAAATAACTCAGCATCAACCTGGTATTTATATCATTTTGTGTTCATGGCCTTACATCTCAAACTTATAGATTGGTTATGTTGGTTGGGTTGTCACCCTTCTAATGATTCATCCCAACCTTACAGTCTGCTTGTGTGTTAAACTGCTTTATACATTATGTACAATCATTGAATGTTATAGCTTCTACAAACTTCTGTAAATATGAATACTTTAACAAGATAATAGATTATTTCTGGTGAAATAATCTAGAAACTAAACACTAAACTAATAACCTAGAAACTAAACACTAGAAATAATCTATTATCTTGTTAAAGTCCTCTTTTAATTCTAAAACATCAGTCAAGTCTCCCAATCTCAGTTTGACAGCATACGGTATTTTTTTTTCAAGACTGCTTACTTTCTTGGAAGTTCCACACAATATGTAACACCGATGGCAGCTAGAAAATCAAACAAGAACAGCTTGTACATTTCTTGCCCAATCTTCGTCTCCCAACACTGGAGGATCAAGCATAAATTATCTCAGTAAACCTGTAAAGAGCACTGCAAGATGAATGTCAGCTTGATGTTGAGAAATTGAACAGAAAGGACATCCTATCCTTAATTCATACAAATCATTCAAAAGCAAAGTGTTTTTAATCACTCAGCTTCTGAACACTTTCCCTGGTATTGTTTTCAAACAACGGATCCAACAAGAGTTGGAACATTGCCTGGCAATTAAGCACAGCTTTAAGCAACCAAAGTTTGGCCTGAATACAGCACATAAAATGCTCAAACTGAATTCACAATTTTGGCCCAATCTATTGGCTCATCGAGAATAAATTCATTTGTATACTGGCATGCCATAATTCAGATTACTCCTTTAGAGATGTATCCATTCACAGGGCAATGCACAGAAATCTAAATTTGGTGGGCTGCTTTGAACAGACACATAGAACAAGCATGGGTGTGAATGTGTATGTCCTCAATTAGTTCAGTGATTATTGGAGGGACAGTGATACCGTGAACTGGAAATTCAGTCAAAATAGATCAACAACAAAATTGATTTATTTTATATCCTGATGCAGGGTTTCGACCCAAAGCATTGACAATTCCTTTCCTCCCACAGATGTTGCTCAACCTGCTGAGTTTGTCCAGTAGATTGTTTGTTGTTTCAGATTCCATTGCCTGTAGTCTCTTCTGTTTCTATTTGATATCCTTTGTGGTCATCATTTGTCACCCTTCTACTGTCTCATCCCCAATTTACAGCTTGGTTAGGACGATAATAGTCATGTCTCTAATTAAGTTAACTGGCTCTTAAGATTTTTTAATGCACAATCCAGAATGATGCATCAGTGCAGAATGAAAAGAGCAGAATTATTGGAGATCATGTCTTTCAGGCAGGCCCTCCCAGTTCAGTGGGAGTAAAGCATCCAAAGAGATTATTTACAGAAAAACTGGGAATTATCACAGTGTAATAGCCAAAAGCCCCGCCTTAAGGAATGCCACCAGGAAACAGATTAACCATTAGTCACCTCTGATGCTTGTGAGATAATTGGTTTGCATAACAAAAGTAACTACATTTCCAAAATGATTCATTGCTTGCAAAGCAATTTGGCACTTCTTGGGGATGTGACATGGTGATATGCCATTGCAAGTTATGCCTTATACTCTCAGATCAGCTGTTATGACCTTCTGGTTTCCACCAACTTACATAATGAAATTACACTAAAAATAGGCCATAGAAATCATAACTTTCAGCAAAATGACTGCAAATAAAATTATCAATACTTTTAAAAAATATTTAAACATTGCATTCACAAATGCACAATTTTAACATGTGATTGTATGGACAGTGACATCTACAACTTAAGTGAGACAAGATGGTGTCTTCCACCACCCTGCCAATTCAATACACATACACAGAGAAAAAGGGAATACTTTAACTTCAAGGACTGTTTAAAATAGCCTTCATGTTTTCCTGCCCATTTGCTGCTGCCTCTGTATCACAATTGCTTCCAACTCTGTCTTTGTACATTTCTCAATCAGTGCATTATCATCACCATTATATATAAACAACATTCTTTCAGTTCTTTGTCTATCTCCTGTATCATAGACGACATGCTCAATTATGTTATCCAACTCCAGGCTGCTTTTCACTTGTTACTGCCTTGTTCTTCCCTCCCCCAAGACCAAGCAATATTCCTTCCTTTCTCCTCACAGTGCCTCACCATTTGGAAGTGACTCACTCAACTGGTTGTTTCATTACTGAATCAGACACTGATTGTCATGGGTACATTGCAACCAAGGCCAATATGGTTACTTCCTGCTATTCACACAATCCAGCAGACATCTATATTACAACAGTAACTACACTTCAAAAGTACTTAATTGGGAGGCCCTAAGATCATGAAAGGCCCCATATAAATGTAGGATCTTTCTTTCTGTCACCAGCTAGCAATGTGGAGCAGTATTTCTGCTTGGTTTGTCCCTCCTGAACACAGGAATGTTGATCCCAACTATTGAGCTTTAACAGCTGCCCCTTCTGGTCCTGTTACCTTGCAATTAACCTAGGGTCAAAGCTTGGATCCTCCTGGTCTCTGTGGTTCAGTATCACACTACACGGGGAATTTATTCACTAAGCCAATAATGGAACCCTCTGTTTAATTTTTAACAACTCATAAAACACTCAGAATCATAACAGAACATTTATGAAGAGATCAAAAAATGCCACTTCTATGGAAAACAACTTAAACATTTAAATAACCCTGGCCACAGCTAGTCTGCATAAATTGGCATCCTATGTATACTTAAGTTGCAATACAGCTTGTAACAATAAGGGCATTCTTTGCACCAGTGCTATAAAATCGACACAGAGTAATGCATCTCCACACATATCCTGAATTGGATCTCCCAGGTGAATGAGAACGCCTGTTCATTAAATACAAAACTAAAAATGTCAGAAATGATTCATTGCCCATTTCAACATACTGTCAAAACCTGAAAAGATTACATTATCAGGACAATTCAAAATTGTTATCTTAATTAAGATGTCAATGTATCAGATTGGTACCTTTGTTAAAATGATTTTATTTACACAGCACTGTGCCATAAAGCAACCTTCATGTTTTGACAACAATGCAACAACACAGAGGAAAAATCTACCCATGGGCTCACCCCTCTCCATTTCCGTAGATTCCTCCAGTACAAAAACCTACCAAGATCTCTGCACTGCTCTAATTCTGGCCACTTATTCCATAGCCAAACTCTTTGCCCTAATATCTCCATTAATTACGTCAGAGTCAAACTTTAATCTTGATAATGCTCCAGTGGTATGCCTTGACACGTTAGAAGTACTATATAAAAGCGTGTGGTTGTGGTAGTATTTTTGATCTGTTGTAATACTTAAGTTCTGTTCCAATGGTGCTTTGTTGTAACGGCAGGGAATAACTGAGCCATTCAAATCTGGTTAACACATGTTTGATCTCTGGAAATTCCTGAACTACCTGAAGCCTCTGAACCACTCCCGAGCTGAGGACTTTTGTTTACGATAGCATCCATTGACTTCTGGTGGAAAATAGCGGATTTAGATAAGGACAGAAGCACTTGACTGAGGAAAGGAGTGCTGTCTCAGAGACAAAGATAGAAATGCATTACTTATAAGGGATTCCATAGTCAGAAGAGCAAACTGCCATTTCAGTAACCATGAATGTGAGTTCCACGTGATATGTTGCCCACAGTCAATGCCACTTCTCCCTCATTCTGGTACTGGGATAAGACTATCAAGAGGAGTGTGCAGGGGTGAACCAGAAACCATTGTACAACATAGGGAGCACAGGAACTGACATAGTAAAGACAGACTTTCAGGATTTAGGGAGAAAGTTAAAAAGGAAGTCATCTCTGGATTACCCTCTGGTCACATACTAGCAACAGTAGGAAGAGGAAGATCAGGCAGGTTAATGTGTACGTAAGGCATGGTGCATGAGGATAGGCTTCAGAATCTTGAGGCATTGGGCAAGAGGGAACTGTTTAAAATGAATGGATAAATAGTACCTCAACAGAACTGGGACCAAAGTCCTCCCAGGGAGATTAACTACTGTAGTTGGGGAGTGTTTAATCTAAATTGACTTGTAATGGAAGGGAAAAGGAATGAGAGCTACAAATGACTGGGACTGTCGGAGAGGATGAGAGTAGGTGGTAATGATTTGGTTGGGAGAAAATTAAAAGAAACTACAAGAAAGACAAAGGCAGGTTTAGAATGGCTTGACGATGCATAAGGTGGTGAACTGCAGGTACAAGTAGCCCTTTAGGAAAATGATGTAGTAGCAATACGGTAGCGTAGTGGTTAGTGCAACGCTATTACAGCACCAGCGATTGGGGTTCGATTCCCGTCCCTGTCTGTAAGGATTTTGTACGTTCTCCTATGTCTGCATGGGTTTCCTCTGGGTGCTCTAGTTTCCTCCCACATTCTAAAGACATACGGGTAGGTTAATTTGGGGAGTTTAAAATGGGCAGTGTGGACTCGTTGGGCCGGAAGGGCCTGTTACCACACTGTAAATAAAATTTAAAAAAAATAATTGAGATATGGCTTAAAAAAGGCCACTTAATAGTTTGGGATGCATGGTGTTTGGAAAAGAAAGGTAAGGAGAAAATATCTGGTTAGTAATTATGTTGAGAACCAGGCTGCAAGCAGGTGAAAAGGAAGATTAGTTTAACTAATAGGGAATATGAGAATAGTCTGGCAGTTAATGTATAAATCTAGTCTTCCACAGCATCTCAGCAGAAGGAAGGTAACGGTGATAATGGGTGGAATAAAAATTGAAAAGGGGGTGGTACCAGAAAGCCTGCCTATGTTAAAGTCACCAGGTCCAGATAGAGTGCAACCAAGATTGCTGAGGGAAATGGGGTGGACACTATAAGAGGTGACACAATGGCACATAGAGCTGCAGCCTCAGAGCACAGTGAGCTGGGTTCGATCCTGACTCCTGGTGCTGTCTATGGGGAGTTTGCATAGTTTTCCTATGACCACATAGATTTACTATGGTTTCCTTTCATATGCCAAAAGTATGCAGGTTGGAAGATTAATAGCAGTTCACTGGTTGAATCTGGGGGAGTTGATTATAATATAGGAAGAATAGTTTATACAGAAAATTAGTGGGGGGAAGGGATTGCTCTGTAGGCCAGCATTGACTCGAGCAATGGCCTACTTCTATAGAGAGGGTGCAAAGGAGATTTACCAGGATGCTGCCTGAATTAGGACAGCTTCTGCCCCACTGTGATAAGACTATTGAACAATTCCCTTATACAATGAGATGGATTATGACCTCATGATCTGCCTTCTTTTGACCTTGCACCTTATTGTACTGCACTTTCTCTGTAGCTGTGACACTTTACTCTGTATTATTATTGTTTTTACCTGTACTACATCAACGCATTCTGTACTGACTCAATATAACTGCACTGTGTAATGAATTGACCTGTATGTTTGGTTTGTAAGACAAGTTTTTCATTGTACCTCGGTACAAGTTACAATAATAAATCAATACCAATACCATATCAACATGTGTATCCATTGTCTCCTTTACTGCCCTGTTGAGGCTAGATGTAGGTTAAAGGAACAACATCTTATATTTTGCCTTGGTAGTCTCCAATCTGATGGCCTCAACATTGATTTCTCTCACCTCAGGTTGTCATGTTTCTGAGTTCTGGCCCTCAGTTTGGCTCCATTAATGCCTTGTTGTCCAGCACATGGATTCCATGCTGGACTGATTAG
>JARFYF010000050.1:14334982-14353593 GCA_030265395.1 Rhina ancylostomus
TAATGATTCAATACATCTTTTCTCAACACGAGTCGGTCAGTTGTTCTTTATCAATTATCATAAGATATTAATCAAATCAATAAAGAAATTGTTTACAATTCACTATAAAATAGCAAACAATGGAAGTGCTATTGCTAGTTTCAAAAGTTATTTATTTACATAGACAGTTTTCGGATGAAGGTTATCTTCTAAACACCAAAAATTGTTTTCACTCTTAAAACCCGTGCAATTCTTCCATTCTTATTACACCACAAATAGGTGCCCAGGGACAGCAGTCACTCACATCGAGTACTGGTCCACCTTTCAATTACATGACCTTTCAAACCATAGGAGATTAAACAAAAAAAAGGTGAAATAATTATAAAGTTTAAAAAGTTAATATTCAAGGCTGTGTGTTTTAAACTGGGAAGTAAATCCACTTCCTCACTCAAAAACATAACAGAAATGAGTTAGGGGACACACTTTAAAGAACATTGTAAATGGTAATCTCAATACAACGGGATTGTAAGGATATGCTAAGATCACTAATGTTTCACTCAACACTCCATTTATATTAATACATAGGAGGTTCTTAATATTTCCATTATGGCAACCATTGCTTTACTTTTTGTCACACTGGTGCTGAAAAGCAGATATGCACTCAAACTAAAATGGACATTCTATATTTACAATGCTTAAATCTGGAACAACTTGAGATTTACTTATATCTAAAACAATGTTGCATTTAAATTTATGTTGTCATCTCCACTAATTTAATTCAGTCATGTACTATTTTATTACTTCAATGCCAAGTTTATTTTATCAAATTTGCAAACAACTTTGTTTAAAAAAATGCAATGAAACTATTAATTAGAATGTTTTAACATTTTACAATTACTTGTCAATGTAACTGCAGAATATCCAGTAGATATTAAATTGAAGAAGTGAAAATTAAATTGAAGTGACTCTGGTGGCTCTGATCAACTCCCAGAATCAAAGTTTAGTGGTAATGCAATTTTTATTCAAAAAAAGGCTGCCCATGCACATTGGAACAGACTCTGCTGTTGCCTGGGAAGCTGCAGTACCTGCGCAATTAATGCCAGTGGATTTAAAGCAATGCAAGAGCTGGCTGCAAGATTTACTGGTCTTCATGTGGGGTAGTGGGGAGGGGGAAGCAAGAGTTGCAATTGGAGCTATTTAAACTTTCTACTTTATATAGTAATTTTTCAGTTAAAATAAGGCACTGGGTACTGCAAGGAGAATATAGCTGTAGGTGCATTGGGTAATGAGAAAATGAGATTCTTTTCATCAGAAAGATTAAGGGAGTTCTGTGAATATAAATATTATTTCTATGGATGGATAGCAAAACAGTTAACATTTTGTGTCTGAGACCCTTCATCAGGTTCTTTCTCCACAGATGCTGCCTGACCTACTGAATGTTTCTAACTTTTTGTTTTTATTTTATATTTCCAGCATCTGCAGTTTTTTTTAAATTTTGATTTATTATTTCTGACTAAGCATGTTAATAACCAGAGGACATAAACCAAAGATAGTTACCACAGAAAGTAACAGCTGGGAAAATAACATGTACGACACAGTAAGCTTGTCCTACCAGAAACCAGTGATGGAGGTAGAATCTGTGACAGCAGCAGTTAAAAAGACTCTCTCAAAAAAGTTCCATATATACACATACAGTAATGAGGCCCAATTAGATAGTTCTTTGTGGGTTGGCACAGGTGTGATAGAACAAATGTCCTTTGAAAATTCTGATTTTAGATAAGGCCATTAAAACAGCAAAAGAAAAACAAGTTTGAATGTGCATCAAGTAACACCATCGAGAATGTTATCAGATTCATCGAGACAAACAGCGATAATTAGTGTGCTTATCAAGATGAATAATTTGATAAAACAGGAAGGCAAATTTGAAGATAAAAAGCTATTAAAAATCTCAATGTATTACCAACATAACATGTGCCAAATTCAGAAATTACGCCAATAAACCTTAACACAAGAATGTACAGATGCTGCTTTGTTAACCATTTATTAGCTCCCTGATGAGAAAATAGTATTGTGATTAGGGGGGAAATTGGCTTTTTCTTCTTAAAAAAAAGAGGAAGACCTCAAAAAATGACAGCTCAATAAATTTGCTCTATTGTATAAAATATTTTTGAATGATGCTTCCAGATAGTTGTGCAATAGACAAAATAAACCCCACAAGAATTCCAGCCTGCACTGCCTTTCAACAAGATAGTAGCTGATCTTATCTGGGTGCTAGCACCACTTTCCTGCCCATTCCCCTTAGCTCTCAGCTCCCCTATAGATCAAAAATTAGCCCTTCTCATCATGTATTCAATGATTCAGCCTTCAAAGTTCTTAGCAATGTAATATTCTAAAAGGCTCATCACCCTCAGAGAAAAGTGTTCTTATTTCCATCTCAAATGGAATTCCATTGTTCTGAAGCCATGCTCCTGCATTCTAGATTCCCACACGGGGAAACACTCAGCATCTACCTTGTCAACTCCCTTCAGAACAAGATCACCTCTCATCTTGCACATTTGCACAAGTATAGGCAATAAATATGAGCCCCATATGCTAAATCTTTCTAACAAGTCAAATCCTTTACCCCAGGAATTAACAGTTAGCTTTCTTTGAAATGATTCCAATGTAAATATATCCCTGTTTAAATAATGAAAACAAAGTTGTATGCAATAGTCCAAGTGTGGACTTGCCAAATTCCCTGGATACCGATACATGCCATCAAACAAGAAAAAAAAGTTTTTAAAAACTTTTTCAACCAAAATATGAACCAAATCCTTAGCACTCCACCATTCATATTCATTCCTGGGGGAGTAATTTCCCTTTTCCTTATTAAATATTGATCTTCACACTCTCTAGAGATATACAAAAAATATTAACTCTGCACAGAAAAGGCCTTAAGCCTTTTTCCAGATTTCATTCAGGATCTTGTTGAGCAGAGAGAGGTCACCCTGGAATTAAGAGGGTAAAATACCGACCAAATGTTGCAAACCACATTCTTGACAAGCAAGGCTCCAGTCGCCCTGGTCATTCTTTGCACAATATCGTTGCATCAAGGGGGAGAGAAACAATGCAATAAGACCTGTTACATATGTGCAATCATCCAAGCTGTTTCGTTTGATCGACTTTGCTTTGGGAAGATTGGCTTTAAATAGTCCATTAGAGCCATGGAGTTCTCAGAGTGGAAGAAAAAGATTGCTCAAGCTTACATAAAAGTCACCCATAGCATTGCTTCCAGGAAGAAGAGTGGGGTGATCTTGGGCTTCAGAGTTCCAAATAATTTTCCCATCCCTCAATGAATGGGCATCCTCTTCCAAAAGAGTCCCATCTGATTCACTTGTTTTGGAGAAATATCACCTTCAGGCTGGCGTTTCACCCGTCACAGTATCTGCACTTGCAGCCTCCTCCGCAAAACAATTTTTGTTTTGCAGGTTTGCACATCTCTTGAAATGTTCAAACCAGTCACGTCAGTACGTTCCTAAGATCCATCTTTCCAGAACTGACATGAAAGATCATTTTTTTTCCTGGATCATGATCAAATTCAGGGGCACCTGCCATTGATTCCAATCTTCCAAACATACGTTTAACCCTTCTTCCACTCCCCAAATTATAACATCTCTCCCCACCCCAATATGCAACACACTTCCTGGTATAAGATTTCGGGCATTAAGTTTTATTTTGCCCACATTGTTAAGGATCGTTTGCATTGTTGATGATGCAAGATTTAATGAAAGATTGATGTCCACTGAACATTCACCTTTTACCAGTTTTGTATCAAAAGTTACAGGGTGTGAAGTGATCTCAAAAAGGATGTACAGAATAGATACTGATGAATTCCAACAAGCAAAATACATCAAGCACTGCAAAGTCAAAATAGCACAAGAGGAAGAACAGCATTATGGGTGGAGATTGGCAATATTTTTACTATGGCAAAAAAAGTCATAGAGAACACCTACCCTGCAGAAGTTAAATGGTGTTTTTGCAAATTGTCATAAATGAAGCATACATTTGAAATAAAAGAGGAAGACTTGTATTTTAACCAAATCACTATGCAGGAAGGTCTGGCTAATGACAAGAGAAGCTTTTTTCTTTTAATCAGTTAAATGAACCCATCCCATACAGCTCTCTGACCTGCAAGGACTATGGTCATCCTTAAACAATTAAAGTTCATCTAAACTCTCTAAAGACAGCAATGTGTAGTACAACCAAATAGATTTTTATCATTGCATTTGAGTATTTCCTACTATGATACACCCAAAACAAATCCTCTTGGGGAAGGCAGCCAGAAATCTGAAATTTAGTTATCTAGGACAAACATCTGTTTTATTTTTAAGCCTTAAACACAAAGTGGAGATTGACATTCCAGACATAGGCCCTACTCTATTCACGTACATGTAAAAATAACCTGTAGTTAGCATTTACTGGGAAAACTACACATTGTTGTACAAATACTTCCAGTGGTCAGCAAAAAGGATAAGCAGGAAAAACAAATGTGGTTATGGAGTGATATTTTAAACCAATAAAAATACACAAAACCACCCTAATTACCCAATATACTTGACAAATAAGTACTTTTGATTCTCAGTGTGGGGCAGAGCTTTCTGGCTTTAAATATCTTTTGCAACCATTTTGTGGGTGGAGCTCATTCCACGTTAAGATCCTGTGGATGATAGAACTGGGGCAACATCGGGAGGTCAGCATTAGATCTGCACAAGGAAAGCCTGTACTTTTTCCATACGTCACTAGTGGATATGTGGAGCTTGCTGATGGCAGTCGTCTGCCCCATTTTCATTGGTCTTTAGAAGGCTGGGCCACTTTCTACTTGCGTTGTTCTCTAAAGATCAACGCAGTGGCAGAGATATTTATAGATATTTTCGTGAATCATGCACTAATCTACAAGAAAGATTATTGCAAACAAATATGGATGTTCCACTCCATATGTTGGGTGGTGATGAAACAGCAGGTCAGGTATAGTAATATTTCCCCACCCTTCTCTCACAAATTGCCACTGTCCAAACTCCTCATCCCAATTCATGCCTCAATATTCTGTTCTCATTTTCCAATTAGTTCTCAATGAAACTGCAAACTCTATGCAGTCTAAAGTGAATTAAAGACAGTTTTGAGCTGGCAACCAGAAATGTTTGGTTAGGTCATTTACAGGCATAAGACAGGAAGTAGCTTTCACCCAACCACATCAGGCTAACAGTCATATTCTGCAAAACACTTCTCCAATACTGCCACCCCCAAAATGCCCTAGATATTTCCTCTTTGAATCATCGATTTCCACAGATCAAAACATTTTTTTTTGTGAACGTTTTGGCAGGTTCACCCTTTCAGAGCTTCTTTTGACCATATTTATAGAACTGGAGGGGGAAGTATTCCAGAAGATAAGCTCTTGGGACAATCCAACAGCTGCCTGATCAACATAGGTGATGTGAACTAATCATTCTCCAGGAGGTCATTCTGATATTGAATTGGATTGTAGGAAAGTGTATATCCCAATCCTATTTCCTCCCCTTGGTACTCTTATCCAGCAAAAAAAAAAGTTAATTGTTTTCAAATTTAGCATTATAGCTTTTTGGGAGCAGATGAGGCAGGATAAAAAGAGCTCCAGACTTCCTCTAGTAAAAGGGATGGTCCATTTTTAAGGATTAAACACCCTTGTTCTGGAACTCCTGCACATAAAGGAAACCATTCTAGCCTCTCAATCTAAAGGATCCCTTGGCAATCTGAAGTAAAACTGAATATAAACCAAATTTAAAATCAACCCACTGTCATGATTGATCCTTTTAAAATCTGGTATCAGTCCTTCGAAAATGCACTGTGTCCCTCCAATGCCAGGTTATCTTTCCTGAAGTTTGGTAGTTAAAGTTGAACATGGTGCTTCACAGAATATCTAGCCATAGTATTGTGCAACTGAACCATCTGCCCTTACTTTTGAATTCCAATGTCCTTTTCTTTAGCCATTTCAATTATTTTTGATATCTATGCAAATGGCCTTCAGAACCATCTTGTTCATCAGTAGCTCCTGGTCCTTTAAAAAATTCTGAATTGTTCTTCAAGTGCTGATAACCTCATACACATCGGCTGTCAATCCCACTCAACCCATGCATCTCTGTAAATGCCTGTTACAAGCAGCATGCAAATCTACCTTTCTTACAGGTCATGACTACATGCAAATTTAGACCACAGTTTTGTGGCTAACACTTATCTGTCCTTTGAAACGGCCTCGAAAGCCACTGTGTAGTATCAAAATTGCTACAGCAACAACCTAACCACCAAATTCACACAAGGCAAAGTTGCTCCCAGCTCAGTCAACTTTGAGTTTAGAGACACTCAAACTCAGCCAAGCATAAGTGTCTCTATTGACCAGAAACTCAACTGGATCAACCGTACAAATAGAATGATACAAGAACCAGAGGCTGATACCGCACATCGACATGGCACAAGTTAGGAGTCTGATGAACTACTCTCCACTTGCCAGGATGAGTGCACTTCCAACTCGCAACAGCAGCAACACAATTCAAAGCCAGATGGCCCACTTGATTCCTAACCCATCCACCACCCCAATTCATTCCCTTCCCCACAAATGCACAGTGGCTGCAGTCAGTATCATCTGCAAAGTGTGCTGCAGTTATTTGCCTAGGTTGTTCCAAAAGTACCTTTCCAACTCATTGCCTCTATCCAAGAGGACCAAGGGCAGCAACCAGATGCAAACACCATCACTTGTAGGCTCACCCAAGCCACACGTCACCTTGACTTGGAAACATTTTGCTGTTCTTTCATTGTCACCACCACCCCACCTCCCCATCAACTTTGCCTAAACAAGAGCAACATGGGAGTATCTTCACCACAGGATTGCAGCAGTTCTAAAAGATAAACAAATAGAGCAAGATATGGCTTAATCTCATAAAATCAAGAATTAATTTCCTTTTTGCATAAGTCACTTTAAGCTTCGTACATAACTAGAGGATGAAACAGTTGTCGTTAATTCGCAAAATGGTGTAACATGTCAGTGCACAATTCAGTTGTCTTGAGTCATTTATTTTTCTGCTGAGGTACAGGATGGGCTAATTCATACTGTTTAACCAAACTTTGTCAAAGCACAAATGAAATTATAGCCTTGAGATAGCATGTGTATAATGGAACCAAGATGATTGGTTACATGGTTAATGGTAAACAAGACTGGCCATCTGGAGTTTATGAAGAACTACTTTATTTTAATGGAGATGGAGATGCATCTATCCAATAAACTAATGTGGCATGATCCTTTACGAACAGTTTGACGTGGAATTTTTGGCATTTACCAGCGAGCACTAAGGAGCTTGCTGGTAAATGCCACAAGTTCCACATCAAACTGCTGACATTTAATCATCATGAGTGGCAACTTTTTGGGCCTCCCACTCGAATGTGGAAGTGCTGAACCTGCCAATCACCAGGACGTGCTCTAAAATTGCATTCAGCAGAGCACAAACTTGCTGCACTACCCAATATTTGTACTGAGGAATCTGCCTAGCACACCCCGGGCAAATTAGCTCTGGTGTAGAGAAAGCAATCCCATTCACTTGAATAGAAGGGGAAAAAAACATGCAAGTATAAAAGGTAATTTATGGTTTTAGTAATGAGTTTGCTTTGATGCTTTAAGTTGCTTAAATGTCTTTTATACTTTTAATTTTAAAAATACTGTTTAATTGCTTTCATTATTTTTGATTGTTTCTGAAAATCATCAACTGTCTGGGACTATGGTTTTCCTAGCTGCCAAGCAGTCTTGTCATTCAGAGGGTTATTCTGGTCTCTCCATGTTACAGACATGTAGGTCCTCTCTAGTCGGGGATTGACAACAAGCAGATCTGTGCTTCATATGACAGCAAGTTATGGCCCAATAAATGAGAGGCAGGAATACTTTTTTTTCCCCAGCATAACCTATATCACAACAGTGGCTATCCATCAATCCAGCAATAAAATAAACTAAGTCGATCAAATGTGCACAAGTGCAGTAGGTTTCACTACTGCAAGTGAATTGTAATTTGTCCACAGCTGGCACTTTGCACATATACTTTTAAAAGAAAAATTCAGCTGCCAAAACCTGCATGCAGAAAACCCCCAACAGCTTAGAAACCTATCCAAGAAAAACATTCAAATCTAAACTGTGAATCAACTCGTTCTTAGTTACATTTTGTGTAGCATTTAGATTTACCATCAAAGAATTTGCTCAAGTACCCCAATGAAGAACCTTAGCTGTTGAAGATTATGGAATTGGCCTGTTTAGAAAACTGGGTGAGAAACAGTCAGGATGATGGGCCAGAGGTGATCTGGCCAGACTCTAAATGGCCAGAGGTGACTGGCAGCATCCACAAGAATCTGTTGGTGCTTTAGCAATTTGATGTAAATGACTTGGACACGTAGTGTTCTACCCCATTATTTGAGTTGGGCAATAAAACAAAGATGGGCAACATTGTTAATGCTTTTGTTTACACTGCTTACAAAATGACATAAATAGGCTGAGCAAACAGGTAAAACCAACAAAATTTATTTCAATGTAGACCGTCAGAAACAGCAATGGTCAAAAGAGATGCTGAATCCATATTTGCAAGTCATTAAAGTTGTGGACAGATTCTAAAATAATGAAAGCAAATGGATAAAAAGGGGAACATCAGTTAAGGAACAACCATGCGAAGCCCTTCAGGGCAGCTACTGGTAGAAATGAGTAGACATGAGATCTTAAGGACAATGACCATGGGAAGAATTTCACTTACAATTTATTAGAATGCTACCCAGGCTCCAAGAGTTACATTGGGAGGAAGGATTACACAAACTTTGGTTGGATTCCTTAGGATTAAAGTACAATTTGATTGAAACTTTCACCACGAAGGAGAGATGAAAAGAGTCTGTCCAACTCTGTTTGGGCAATGTCCCTTTTGTGAGACTCTATAATCAATAGTTATAGTCTCAGAAAAGGGACATTGTCTAAACAGAGTTAGGCCTTTCAAAAGTAAAGCTAGAAAATCCTTCTACACTGTAGAAGATATTGACCCTGGTCAGGTTTTCCAAACAACCACTGCAACAGATATTAACTTTTCCAATCTGATGGAGAGATTTTTTCTTTAGTTAACCAACTACAAGTCCTCCCCAGGTTCTGCTTCTATGAACTGTTCATAGGTCACAAGTCAGAAGTACGGCCGTGAACAGAGTTGCCACAACTCAGGAAGGTGCCTGCAACAGCTGGCAAATCCATCCCAACAGTCCCCCAAATGCTCGCTCGTATGTACATGCTGTACTTGAGTCAGGCATTCATTAGCTGGGTGGAACCTGCAATGCAAAGCAAAGGCAAGCACATGGAATAAGGTCACAGATCTGCCACAAACAAACACAGTCAATGGCAAATGACTCCAGGGACTAAAGGCCCTGCTCCTATTGTCCTTGCAGCACTGAATTTTATAACGACAGAGGCATTATACCTTGAAGATCTCAAAAAGATCTTTTAGCAGCTAAATGAAAATGGTTGAGAAATTTTAGTACATTCATTTGGAAGGGTGGTGCCAGGTTGGTGTTGTGCTGGCTGGAGGGAGGTTACAAGGAGGCCAGGCTCATTCCACGTGCTTCTCATAATTTTGTATTCCTACAAGGTCCTCTCTCAGCATCCGATGCTTCAACAGAAGCAAACCCAGCCTACTTAGCCTTCCTTTTGACAGCAATCATTCCCATTACTCATTCTAAGCTCCCCAACAATGCTCCACTAAGAAGACAACAAAGCCACCCTTTGCACCCCAACAAAGCATATGGGTAACTCATGCCAGTATTGGTCAAAGTCCCAGAAATGACACAAAACCACCCAGAAATGGTCATTATCACATTGAAGCTTTTCAATTGCATTACTCTAAAAATAAATGTTACGCAACTGAATTGCTCATCAGAAGTCTGTTCAAGATGGCCTGGCCTTTTAATGTCATCAAGTCTGACAGTTACGAAACTATAGTTAATGGTGTCCTGTTGAATTGCAGAGGGTGGGAACAGTTTGCAGACTGTCAAGTATTTGTCAATTTGCAATTGCAAGTCAGATTGCAAACCTCCCTTGCCAACAGCAAACTTTTGTATGGCCATCAACTGAAAACAAAACAAACACACTTTAACTGGGCTCAAATTTCTATAGATCATTACACCCCACACCTCTACCACTTGGTAACTAACGCAGTTTTCTTGGACCTTCAAGATAAAACATGCTCAGGCCCCCTGCAAAAGACCATTCCATTTACTTATAATTCATTGCAAAAAAGTGGTTAAAAATTCACTCTTCAAGGCCATGATCATGGTGTTATTGCAGAATTGCAACTATGTTAATTCTATCAAGTCAATTTCAGTATTCTAAGATTTTAAAAAAACTAAATTTGTTGAATGAAAAGTTGATTTATGACATCCCAAAATTGGGTTCTCCACTCAAAATGATGGAAGTGCTGTCCAGATTCAGGAGCGATTACTGCCTTTTATGGATTGTAGTTGAGGAAGCAGTTTTGAACCACTGAAGATCAGGACTACAAGTTTAAAAATACTCCCCCCTCAAGGTGAAAGTTCCCAATAGTAAAACATCATCAATAAACTTTGTACTGGGTGTGTTGGCCTGTGATACAATGGAGATCTGTCTACACAGACCTTGGGCCCAGATTTTAATCACACAACTCCTCCTGGCTCTCTGCTACTGCATTCTGATATTGAATCAACTTCCTCCACAGATTGCCACAAAAACCATTTTCTGCCTATTACTCAGCTCAAGCCATAAGCTGACCAATAAAGAGGATGACTAATTGCAACAGTTCATAAAAACAGGAGTGATGAGTAATATTTGAAAAAATGCTATGCAGTTTCATTTTATGATTAAACTTAGCTATGTTCCACCAAATGCACTTGTGAAAAAAAGTGGAAATTGCCATTGGTGAGATTAGCAAACAAATCATTGAGCTTTATAAGGAGTTCCTTTGACTGATATTTAAAGCAGGTATCATTTAACTTATTTGAAATATCCCTACCAAAATAACAGATGGAAGATCACATTCTTATGATATCATTGTATTATGGGCATCAAACTTCAACAACCAACCTTAGCTTTTCTGCTGTTGCTTGACAGGCAAAATAATTGCTTTATTGCTTCCTACAACAAACTCAAAACATCCCAAGATATGCCAGGAAATCAAACTAATCAATGCCAAGGTGAATATGAACAAAAGCTGGTCAAAGAGTTTCATTTAATAGAAAATCTTAGAGAAAAGAGAAGTAGAGTGACAGATTGAGAGAAATTCAGAGCTTATGGCCTTGACAGAGCAGCTAAAGTCACTGATGTCATAGAGAAGCAATTAACTTTCAGAATGAGCAAGGAGGCCAAAATTAGTGCAATGCAGATATCTCAGTTACAAGGATGGATGAGATTGCAGGAGGAAAGAGAAGGGCAAGGCAATTGGAGCAATTTGAAGGACAAAAAATTTTAAAACTGAGAAACTGCTTATTATAGGGCAACAAGCAAAAAGCCGATTAATAAATTGGACATGCTGCGAGTTAGGACCTTGTCAGCAGGGCTTTCGATGACCTTTGTAAACCCAAGATATCTGCATTTTGTAGTGGAACAAGCTATCCAATGTACTGCATTGGAATGGTCAAGTCTAGAAGATAACGATAGCAGGACAAGAGCTTCACCAACAGATAACCTGATACAACAATGGAGTATGGATATATTATGGAGGTGGAAATAAGTGGTCAGTGACGGCATGGATCCAAAGCTCATCACAGTCGCTGAAGATAGCAAGTGGTCTTGGTCAGTATCAAAGAGTTGGTTGGGGCAGACTTCATTATTCCGCTGGAAGAAGTTCCTGCTTATCTAGTGCTGCATGTCAGGTAAGCAGTCTGACAAGTTGAAGTGAAAGGCTCAAGAGTGGTAGTGTTTAAGTAGATCTGGAGGTACTGTAAATCTGGCAAATTGCCAGTTTACTTGGAAGTTGACATTGAATCCAGATTACATAGTCAAAGGCAATATTTAGGAGGATCACCACACACAAATTCTTGAGGTACAAAAAGGTAGTTTTGAAGGCTGGGGAAGAAAAGCCTTTGCTGACGATTTCTTGCCAATAACTGGAAGTTGAGCATGATCCCACCCAGCTGCAGGATTCTAATAGAATTCACAAGCTCAGTACATTATATTTTACCATAGTACCATATTTATTGCTTCTTAATGTCATTACTGCATTTTTCTGTTATTTACAATTATAAAATCCAAGGGGCATAGATAAGGTGGATGGTCAAAGTCTTTTTCCCAGGGCAGGGAAATCTAAAGCTAGAGGGCATAGGTTGAAGGAGAGAGGGGAAAGTTTTTTTTTTAAAAAAAGGGTATCTAAGGGGCAAGTTTTTCCACACAGATGGTGGTGGGTTATGGAACAAGCTGCCAGGAGGCATGGCTGGAGGTGTATAATTACAACTGTTTAAAAGACATTTGGACAGGTCATGGATAGGAAAGGTTTAGAGGGATATGGGAAAAATGCTGGCAAATGAAACTAGCATCAGAAGGCACTTTGGTCAGCATGGGCAAGTTGAGCTGAAGGGCCTTTTTCTGTACTTTATCACAATGTTTTATTATGCAGGATTCCATGGAAAGAATGTGATATAAATAACTTTTATTAAAAAAATAATTTACAGGCATGGGTGTCACTGGCAAACTTGACACCCAGCCCAACTGCCCGATAGCTGTCTCCTTAAACCTCTGCAGTCCACATAGTAAAGGTTCTCCTTCAGTACCATTGGGTAGGAACTGGACCCACCAATAGTACATTTCCAAGCAGCTTGGTGCATGCCTTGCCCAAGGCCATTTATCCTCCCAGGTAGTCGAGATTGCAGGTTTGGAGTGCTCTTTCTAGATAGGGTCCATTGGCAACCCTGGTACATTGGTGTTGGCTTATTAAATTAAGCATCATCACTCACCAATGGCACAACCTGGTAATCAAAAATCATCTTGCAAAGAAATATTCTATCCTTATGATTGAGATTTTCAGGCCACTGGGTATGCAGACCAGGGTGTTTAAATGCACTGCAGCATCAGAATGTGACAAGAAAAAGGCCTTCTTAAAATTAAAAAAAAAATCACTGCATTATCACACAAAAAAAAGTTTACTCCTCAGAATATTTAGTGCATGGGAGAAAAGACT
Organism: Rhina ancylostomus; assembly: GCA_030265395.1. Lineage (NCBI taxonomy): Eukaryota > Metazoa > Chordata > Chondrichthyes > Rhinopristiformes > Rhinidae > Rhina > Rhina ancylostomus. Next base: position 14,348,179 of record JARFYF010000050.1, read on the forward strand.
TTCTTAAAGCTAGCAATTTCAGCTAGCAGCACAAAGGGTGACAACAACATCTATCTTGATTGTGATATTTCCTGTGATTATAGAGCCTGTTAAAACTCTTGCACAAAGTACGGTTATTTAAATGAGGAACTAATTGGTAGCCGAGACTTTGAAATCATACTCTGGTAGACAAAGAAACCATTCAAGTGTGTGTGAATGCAGAAAAAGAGAGGAATAAGACCTTAAAAAAAGAGACAGGAAGATGCTTTTTCCCCCCTGAAGCCTGTTTAATAAGATGGTCAATCTTTTGCCTCTACTCAAACTTCCTGGACTGCCCCCATAATATCCAAACACCTATCATGACTTTGCTCAATGACAGAGTCCCCACAGGCCCCCAGGGTAGAGAACTACAAAGATTCATTACTCTCTGCATAAAGTAGTTTCTTCACATCTCAGTCCCAAATGACTAAACCTTTATTTTGAGACAGTGACCCCTGGTTTCAGACACACCAGCTAAGGAAAACAGCTGTTGCATCAATGCTGCCAAGCCCTGCAAGAATTTTAAACATTTAAATGAAATTACCTCTCAGTCTTCCAAAGTCAAAAGTATATGTCTATTTTGCTTAATTTTTTTGTTCTTAAAGGACAAGCCCCCATTCCAGCAACCTTCACTGCACACACTGTATCCAAAGTACAGCATTCTAAGCAGGGAGATCAGAACTTCACACAATATTATAGGTGCAATCTCACCAGGGCCCTTTATATAAAGAAAGACATCTGCATTTGTATACTCAAATCTTCTTGCAATAAAAGCAAACTTACCTTTGTAAATGCTTGCTGAACTACCATGTTAACTTTCAGTAATTTGTGGACACCGAAGTCTCCCTAAACACCAACACATTTCAGTCTTTCACTATTTTAAAAGTATGCAGTTTTTCTACTCTTGCTACCAAAGTAGACGACTACTTTTTCAAGATTCTACTTCATCTGCCATGTCCTTGTCCATTCACTTAGACTCCAAAGCTTCAATACATCCCCCGTACAACAAATACTACCCAGCTTTGTGTGCCTGGGAAAAAAAGACATACTAAAAAGAAAAACTTGAAGTAAGAAGAGTTGGATAGACCTTAAGCAAAATCTTTTTATGTTCCAATATTACTTATCTCTAGTTCCTTAACTCAAGGGCAAAATGAAACAGAAAAACTAAAAACCAAATTAATAACAGGTTCCAAGATGTGATATATTCAATATGAAATGTTGACTAGATCAACACCCTGCATTAGAGGGGCATCACTGGAATTCAGAACCTTGCGTATAATATTTGAAGGGGTCAGTTGTACCTTTAAGGCCTTGTTTCCCTTGTTAGTAGTCGTCATACCACGGCACACTTTCAATCACGCAAACCTGTGGGAAAAGAAAATGTATACTTATTTTGAGGGTTTTTATTTATATAAACAGTGAAAGGAATCAAATAACTTGTATCTAAATACAGCTTCCATTTGGAGGTGATAAATACACTTACTTAATGTGCATATTGAATGAGGAGGCAAAGCATACAGTCTTCAGATTGAAGACTAGACTGCTGATCCATGCCAAGTAATGGGGATGGTACTATTGACCTGCATTCCAAGTAGTGTTGGAGAACAATGACACCCACCACGTTGGAATAGCCTGACAACAGTAATTAAGGTCAACAGTTATGACTAAAAATCAACATTTGGACCAGTACAAGGGTTTGGCTCCATCCATCAAGTTATAGTCCAGATGAAAATGATCTCAGGAGAAGAGACTGGGGAGAAACACGATAGAAAAGAAAACCTTTGTCATCTATACAAAAGATGAAAAATGGAAGCAGCATATGGAATTTTTACTTAAATATCATGCATTCATGGTTACCAACATATATTATCCTATCGCACTTGCACTGAGGTTTACTATGGAGTGTAGAGGGCTTGAGAGATAAAAGGGGAAAAAAAATTCAGTCACTTGAACCAAACATACAGGCTACTAATGGTCACACATTGTACTCTACCTTTTCTTTAATTGGTTTCCATCAAAGTCAACTGAAGTGACTTTAAGTACAGCATAATGTGCAGACACGACTATATTGTGTTTTAGCTCAAGTGCAAGATTCGACACCAATGGCATTACCCTCCCATACATATAAAACACAAAAGTCCTGGATTTCACCTCGGAAATTTAAATTTTCCTCAACTCCGAGACAATCTAAATGGCAGTTTAAAAAAAGAGGCATTGTCTTACCTACGGATAGCTCAACAGAAGAAACAGTTAAACAAAAGGAGTTTCTAAAGGAATCTCTTGGAATATATCCAGAATATCAAAAACAGAGCAGCCACCAAGGATTCCGGACAAAACTCAAATATACCACTTTGTACAATCACTCAAGTGGCCAAAGCAGCAAGAACTTCCTGTTTGTGTAATCATCATCGCAGAACCATATAGCTAGCCTCTGACCAGCATTAATGCTAGAATCATGATGAGTCAGCATTTTCAGTACAATGCTGACTGCATCCCTCAACCACTAGGGATTTAAGGGGCAAACCATCGTTGTCTTATCAAATATTCTCCAAAATTAAAACCTTGAAACAGTTCCCCAAAGTGGTTAGATATAGCCTTCCTGCAATCACCAGGAGTTTGTATTTTTGTTTCCCAAAATCCACAGCACTTTCATCTTTCCAGCATGAAAGGATTTTATTTTTAGTTGTTAACTATGATGATTCATTTAGGATCAGCTCCAATGAAGTGTCATTATACCTTCAGGAACGTTGCCAACCACACAAGTTATTGATTAATAAATGAGACTGAAAACTAGAATCCAAGTATTCCTTGGGCCTAGTGGGTAAAGGTGCAGTGCTAGAAGAAAAACAGCAAAAGCTTTTAGTTTTGATTCTTGTCCATGCTGAATTAGCCTATTTAGGACAGTAATTGAGATTCCACAACAGACTGCAGTGCCAACAGGGAGGGAATTAATGCATAAGCCAATGCTCCTAGGCTATCCAGTGGTCCCGACTAGAATATGCACATCGTTAAACAAGGGTTTAACTCAACGCTCATCTTGCTTTCATCAGTTAGCAAGCTGGCTCCCAACTCCTCGGCTTGTGAAAGAACAATGGCCATTTAAGAGAGAAGTCACTAACACCTGTGGACCAAATCATGCCAACGTTTGTTATGGGTTCTGATCAGAACCCATCAAGTTTAACCTTTAAAATTAAAAATCAGTCACAGAATTCCACATCCTGGATTAGGTTTACTCAGCCTCTGTATTCCCCCCACCAGACCCAACAACAGGACCCAGTATCGTTAGGATTCTTTTCCCCAGTGTAAAATGGAGGAAGAAAAAAAAAATCACCTCTCAGATATAAGAATCAGTGGATTTCAACAGATATAGCAGAGCATAAATTGAGGACAAGAGTGGAAAGCAAATACTTCTTTGAAAATATTTCATTTTAGTGTTTTTACTATCTGTGCATTCCAAGTAAACAATTCTAAAACTTCTTAAAAATCTGTGAATGTCAGCTATTTAATGACCAATTTTTGTACAAGTGGCAATGCATGTCATAGGTTGGGCCTCTCTACTGCACTGCCCAAACCCTAGTTCTTGTGTAGATTAGGCCACCTGATCAGGGATTGTTCAAGTCAGAGAGAGAAACTCTGTGCACCTAGTCTAGTTAAGTGTAGGTGACTGGGCCACAACAAGTGACTCTAGTTGAGGGACCAACTATTTGACTTAGTACATTTTATTCCGCTTAAACCATTCACATGTTCCAGCGTGGTGCCCCCTCTCCCAAAGTGCTGTTGACTTACACTAGTATAAAATTATCATGGAAACAAATGTCAGCTTGAAGTTGGCTATAAATGCAAGCCTCCACAAATTCTCACAGTGTGCAGAATGGCCCCACACAGTCAAAGGGCACAACACCTACCATTAACCACATTTATTCCAATGCATGTGCCTGTTGGAAATCAGTATCCCTTTGACTCAAGTGTTACCATCTGAAATCAAGAATAAATCAAGTTTTCCTGGATGCTCCTAGTCTGTTGATACCAATATCAATCATGGCCCTCACATCCCATCAATCCTCCCCTTAAAGCCATAGCAACCCGAGCTTTTCTTGCAGTCTCCTTGATGGTTCGAAAGTTTACTTTTTAAATTTGCATGGACTGAGCTATTTGCTCAAGACCTTTCTTTTTTTTAAAAAAAAGACTTGCTGCCCCTTCAATTAATTAATACATTGACAATTGTTTTAGCTTCAGAAACGTAATTTTAAGGGCATCATTTTTCTGCTGATCACAAGATTGAATGTCATCTTTTTAATCAAATACACAGCTTGTTGCTTGGTCATAAGGCTCTTCAGAACACAAACAAATAGTCTAACAGAACACCTGGAAGGATCTTGAACAGGGTACTAAGTAATAATTAATAAAATTCTTGTTCACTCAAATGTATTTAACATTCTGAACATCTCATTTCATTGCACAGCATCGTGGTAGAATCTGCTTGTTGCGCAGACTCTCCATTCACTCCTACCTTTTCCAGGTATGGCAGACTAAGCAAGGAGATCTTCTTCATCCAACAGGCAACCAGGCCTGTCATTGCATACTGCTGTGGTCCCACACCCAGAGTTCCCTGCTATTCACCAACGCCAAGGCTTTTGATTAGTTTATACACATGTCTGACAAACACAAACTATTCCAATGTACCTTTGTAATTATTTAATTCTAATTTAAAACACAATGAAAAGTGAAGTAACTCAAAACTTGCACGCACTTACCTTCCTCGGCAGAGTTAGTGATACCATTCAGATATAGGATAACAGGGATGTGGAGATTGCTGTTTGTACACCAACCATCCTTGGCATAAAGTCGAGGGCCTGGATGCTAAGTGCATCTCAACCTTTTATTGACTAACTCACTGGTCCACCACTGGACTCTATGTCAAATCCAGTGTCAGATGAGAATCATATGCAAACTCATCTGGCATCCAGTTAGTGTGGAACTTCTGCGATTGGCCATCTTGATTCCAAGATGAGCCGAACAGTTATTCCCCTAACAACTGCTGGACATCAATAAATTCGATTCAGCCTGCTACCTCCCATCCCCTGGGACAGATTTATCTGCAGAATTGCAGTTTTATTTACAATAAAACACTTCAGGATAACAAAAGGAGTAATAACTAGTCCTGTTATGATACATCAATATTGCATACCGAACTCAGCTTGTGAAATTCTAGGTGACTTCAGAGTCAACAACATACATAGCCACGTTAAGTGCCTCAAGTAGAGGACGGATTTCTGAACACACGTCCATTTACATTGCTTGATCCTCTGCTAAGACTTGAAGGTGGATAGGGTTTAATTTCCACCAATTCAGTTTAAAGAGATTATGGCCCAGGTTCTGTGGTTAGCACTTGCTGCT
>JARFYF010000050.1:14390500-14401129 GCA_030265395.1 Rhina ancylostomus
AAAACCTGACCATTTGAGTAGCCAAGTATGAACCATCTCTGTCAGTGATGTGGGGGAAAGTAATTCAAATAGCTTTGAACTGCACAAGGGAGGGTGTAAAGGATTGTTAGGATTCATCTTTGGTCATTTTGGATAAACCTTGAGGGGAATTAGGCTCGTATGTGATATCCTTTTGCAGTGAATAGTGGGCTTTTTGGTAAGGCTTCAAAAGACGCTTGGAAATTACTTTGATCTGTACTCCAGCACAGTGCTTTCAGGGGAAGTTGAGAGGAGAGTGTAAATGTTACATGGTTTATTAGTATCACATTTAATACTTTCAGGGGTGGAAATAGTTATTTGCTCAAAGGGCTATGGAGAGTGAATTGAGTGCCATGAAGCCCCACAAGAACTGTTGTAAATAGTCAAATGACTATTTGAAAAAAAATTATATTTTGGAGACATAAAATGCTATTTTCTAAGTGAGTAACTTGCACTTTTTAAACAATGGTGGGTGCTTTATTAACTCTTTTCCCACTTAAAGCTTGCTTATAATGCAAAAATATTGTAGCACACCCAGCACAATGGGCATGCATCTCTTAAGAGTTAAGTTTAATGGAACACATTTATAATTAGGATGGAGAGAATTGTGATAAGTGCCTGGGGGAAAATATTATGCATCAATGATTCAATTATATCAATGTTTATACTGGAAAACACTTCTTTTCTAGTCCTTCAGTGCATTTTAAAGCCTATGAATAACTATCATGTTGTCTTTTAATGAAACATTAATTGCAATCTTTCAGCTTTATATGAATATTAAATCCTAATATTAAAACATCAAATCCCTGGAGAACTGATATTATGATAATACTACATGATGGCAGAGCCATCGCATAATAAATTACCTATTGCTTTCCCATGTTGTTATCCTCTATCACTGACCTTTTGTCACTAGAGATTATAGTCACAGAGTGAGGTATACAGCACAGAAGCAGGTCCTTTGGCCCAGCTCGCCCATGCTGACCAACTTGCCTTCCTGAGCTAGTCCCATTTGCCTGCATTTGCTTCATATCCCTCTAAACCTTTCCTATCCATGTACCAGTCCAAATGTCTTAAGTGTTGTAATTGTACCCATATCTACCACTTCCTGTAGCAGCTTGTTCCACATACCCACTACCCTCAAGTGTGGAAAAGCTTGTGCCTTGGGACCCCTTTAAATCTTTCCCCTCTCACCTTAAATCTATGCCCTCGAGTTTTAGACTTCATTACCCTGGGGGAAAAGCTTGTGACCATTCACCTTATCTATGCCCCTCATGATTTTATATACCAGTATATGGTCACCCTTCAGCTTGCCATGCTTCAGGGAAAAAGCCCAGGCCTATCCAGTCTCTCCTTGTACCTCAAGCCCTCCAGTCCTGGTAGCAACCTTGTGAAACTTTACTGAACCCTTTCCAGCTTATTGATATCCTTCCTACAGCTGGCCAACCAGAACTGTATACAGTACTCCAAGTGTGATCTCACCAATGTCTTGTAGAGTTGTAACATGACATCTCAACTCTCTTACTCAATACCCTACCAATGAAGGCAAATGTGCCAAATGCCTTTTTCACCACCTTGTCCACCTGTGCCTCTACTTTCAGGGAATTATGTACTTGTACCCCCATGTCTCTCTGTTCTACAGCATTCCCCAGGACCCTGCAAGTTATTGGTTCAATTTGCCAAAAAAAATTGTAAACACTGTGCACTTCCAAGTACATATTTATGACTGCATATGTATTACTTAATTATTTATTATAAGATTGCATTGTAATCAATTCCTGGGAAAAATGTTAAATTTCTTTTGCTTCAATACAAAGAGTCAGTGTATTAAATAGGTACATTATTATTGTGCAGGTACAGAATGAAAACAATGAAAATGAAAAGGATTCTAAACTGCACTGTCGTCAATAAGATTTTATTTGTGGGTTGTGATATTTGAATTATGAAGAGCACTCAGCAATATAATTGTTTCTTCCTGATGTTATCTGTGCATTAACTTTAATGGATATGCAACTTTGTAAACATGTTTATGATTCATCACAACAATTGCACAAGGGAAGAAATAGCAGCTTGTGAATTTGGAATGTGCCTTGAGGGCACATTGAGATGCATAACTAACATAGTTACTTGAGGCAGAAACTTGAGGTGATCCATGATAAATAGTGAACAAGAATTGCAGAGATCAAATGATAAAAGGAACTGACTCATGCAGTATGCCCTTTTATAGTTCTGTATTCATGAGCTGAATGTTTCAGGTATCTATTATTTGATAGAATAAAGTGTTCCTTACATTGAGAATTTTCAAACTGTTTTCTTTTTGTGTTCAAATGGTAGACATTTTAACCATGACCATAAAGAACTATCACTTATTACATTAATAATTTGAAATTTGTGAAGAAAATCCTCAGAAAATGACTCAATTTGAAACGATGTTGGACCTATTTGTTCTAGACTCATTTTCCCAGCCTGTTTTTTTAAAAGAAAATTCATCATTGGGTATTTAACTTATATGATTGAATCTACTTCACCAGTGGTAATGTGTTACTCATTCTAATGCTCTATTTTTTAAACCTCCCTTCATTTATTCTCTTGCAGGTCTCCACAATTCTTCAAAAACCAGAAGAGCTACGAACAAAGGATGACCTCACTCTGCTGTCAGCATGTGTTGACACTGTGCAGGAGTTGGAAAAGCGAAAGCAGAAGACTGAGGCACGAAAGAGGAAACTGGAAGAAGTGGGTAATTTATATAATCTGTTGTAGATGGGTGCTGAGTTCCTTTCAGATATCAGTTACTTGTAGCAACAGACCTCTCTTGATTGGTAGTGGTTTAGATCAGGGAACCACATATTAAAAAGTTGATTTGTAGAAATAGTCAGCAGTCAAGACCTGGTGTTATTTCAACTGAATAAAAAACACTTGCATTGTATGGCATGTATCAAAGTCTCACCACATCTTATGCACTTTATCCTTCAGAACCTAATTCACTAATTGTAGTCACTTTTGAAATCTAGAAATAGAGGCAGCCAATTCGCAGTTAATAAGATCCCACACACACTAAATGAAATGGGATAATTTGGCTGGATTTGGTTGAAGGACAAACATTGGACAATACTGAAAATAACTTCCCAGCTACTCTTCAGAATAGTGCCATGGGATTTTTCATCCACTCATGACACCAGAATAGCTGCTGTCAGCAAGTTAATTTTCCAGAAAATCCCAAAGAACTGCAGACGCTGGAAATCTGAAATTAAAAACAGAAAATGCAGGGGATATTTGTGAGGTCAGGCAACATCCTTGAAGAGTGAAATAGTTGACGACTCATCAAAGATCATTGTCCAAGAAGTTAACTCTTCTTCTTCATCTACTTATAAATGAACTAGAAGAAATGGACAGGAAAAATTAACCTAAAATATAGATTAAGACAAGAAATGGTCCAGTGTTACACACCCCCATGTTGTTCTGCAGTTTTAGCCTAAATTATATACTCAAGACCTTAAACGACTTCTGAATTGAGAGAGCTACAACTGACACAATAGTTCTCAATGTTGGTGACTTTGCTTTCACTACACAAAGGCATTTGTTAAGAGTTCCTTGCAAAAGCAACATATTGCTGATGTTAGACAACTGAAGTATGGAAAAACAAAGGAGTACTGATGAGTGGCCATCAACTTGAAATGTTAACTGTTTCTCATACTATTCTGCTGCTTGACTATCTGGATATTTCCAGCTCTTCCTGTTTTTATGTCAGAGTTCCTTCATCCATTGGAGCAACACACAAGAGGCTGGAGGAACTCAGCAGGTCAGGCATCATCTATGGAGGGAAATGGCAGTCAATGTTTTGGATCGACCCTTCAGCTGGACTGAAACTTGAGTCATTGACCTGAAACATTGACTATTTCCCTCCATAGATGCTGCCTGATCCACTGATTTCCTCCAGCATCGTGTGTTGCTCCATATTCCAGCATCTGCATTCTCTTGTGTCTTCCTTCATTCTTCCCTGAACTGCTATGCCAGGAGTCACTTCTTTGGCGGAGGCAGACTGTTCTTTATTCAGAAACCATCTATATTAGAAGTACAGATGCTCAGCTTTTGTCTGGGGAGAGCAAATGAGCTTCATTCTCATGACTTTGATATGTTGACTGTTATTAGAAACTGCATGTAAAGAAATGAGTGTTAATTCACTTCAACAATACAGTGGTTAATTAAAATTGTTAGTAACTGTGTCCAGTGGTAGCACTGTCATCTGTGATTCATGTTACAAATTCATCCTCATTCAAATGAGCAATCATTTAGGATGACATTGAGGTAAAACCAGGTTTTGTAGGCCTTTTTAAACTTGATATAAAAGATCTCCCTGCATTATTTGGAGACCAAGAGGATTCTCCTGGTGTCTCAACTAATATTTATCCCTCAGCCAACATTGCCAAAAAGATTAGCTGATCAGTTATCCCTAGATTTGTTTCTGACCTTGATGTGCATTTATTGTTGACCAAGAACAGTAATAGTTAAACTTCGGAAGTTACTTAATGGCTTTTGAATACTTTGATTGTCTGAGCCCATGAAATAAGCCATGACCATGTGTTGATGCACATCCTTTCTTTGCTAGAAGCAAGAATTCTAGAATGGATTATGACTTTAACAGGACCAGCCAAAATTACAATATACACCAAAAGAAAGATTAACTTTCCTACAGTTAATTTTAGGCCTTGAGTACATAACCCGGCAAGACACTTATTGCAAGATTTTAAATGGTTTCATTGGTAGAGGTGCTATGGTTCAAATGAAATATCAAGCCAAGGCCATGTGTGCCAATTACACTAACTGTTTAATAAAAGTAAGAGTTCTCTTGCTATGGTGGTAAAAATATATTCTGTATCAACACTAGTAAAAAGGGTTAATCATTATTTTCATCTGATATCTTCTGTTTCAAAACAGACTTGTAGGCTTGCCTAAGTTTTAAAAGTAACTGGATTTCTGAAATGTTTTGGTGACATTTGAAGTCATTGGAGATGTTCTGAAGACTTGGAAGTCTAATATTAAGAAGTTCTTTTAATTAACTTTAAACAATTTGTAGAGTGCCTTTCTGTAAGATGCTAGTGTAGAGAGGGCACATGTTAATTCATTATATGCTGAGGGATTTTCCATGGTTTTTCTACATAGGTCATAGATGAACCTGAAGAATTGAAGAGAAAAATTAACCTACTTGCAGCTGCTATTCAGGCAGCACAATATTTAGTGATCTATTCTGGCGCTGGAATCAGCACGGTAAGGCAGTAACATAACCAAGCCTGGAAGAAATAAGAACCTTTATTTGGAGCTCATTTTCACTGACCTTCGAAACAGCAAATTGTAGTCACAGTAATATTGGCTTGGAAAAGAAATGCTCGTCCCTTTGCTATCTGAAGAAACCACCAGAGGGCAGTAAAATACACCTTTCCCCTAAGATGGATGGGATTGATGTGAAGGCTTCCATTAACTTAAACAGTAGTGAATATCCATGTAATAGCAATACTTAGTGGTGTATTTTTCTTTATAATTTATACAGACATGCAGTTAAATGCAGGAATTGACTGCATAAAGTTTTATAACATCGAAACAGTTCATTTTATTCAGTGGGTCTTTGTTGCAAACAAACCTCATATTGCTTGTCAGTATGTTCTTATTTCTTCCTCAAGTTCTTAACCAATTGCCCTTAAATGTATCATGCTAATCACCTCAACGATTTGTGGTGGCAGATTTCCCCATTCTCACCACTGAGTAAAGATGCTTCTCTGGAATTATTAGTGATCAACTGAAATCTATGGTTTGTAGCTTAGGTTTTCCCACAAGTGGAAACTTTGATATATGACTCCACCAAAGCCTTTCATAACTTTAAAGATGGGTGAGTGGGTTGGAGGGTGGCAGAAGCTGCAGCCTTTCAGTATTTCTTGGGTTGAACCTGTCATAGTGATGAAGAGATGCTGCACAAAAACAGGCCCTTCAACCCACAGAGGCTGCACCAACCATCAACATCAATTACCAGCCATCATTGACATTAATCTTGAATAAATCTCATTTTTTTCCCATTCTCTCCACATTCTCATCACCTCCCCACAGATTCTATCACTGGCTTTCACAATAGGGGCAATTTACAGTGGCCAATTAACCTACCAACCTGTTCATCTTTGGGATGTGGGAGGAAACTGGAGTCACGGAAAATGTGCAAACTCCACACTAACAGCACCCGAGGTTGGGGTAGAATGGCACAGCCTGTGAGTTAAGAGAAGGATCTACAAGTCTTTGTCTATCTTTTCCTGCATGGGGATTGGAGGGGGAGTGAAGGTGAGTGGGTCTTTCCTGTGAGTCCTGAACAGCAGGTAACTGGTCAAGACTGAGTATCTGTTTATTTCATTTATAATTCTCACTTTAAGAGCACATTATTACATCAAAATGAGTAAAAGGAAATGAAACTGCTAATTACTATTCACATGCTTTGATATTTCAATGGGCATTTATAAAAATAATTTTGTTTTGCTTCGAAGTATATCTTGTGTGTATTTTTTTAAAAAAAACAAACCCATGGTGCATATGATCTAGGTCATGCTTAAGAGTATATTTGCATTCGATTTCTATTCTGACCTTATTTTTCTGCACTGCACTTTTTCTGTAACTGTGACACTATAATCTGCATTCTGTTATTGTTTCCTTTTTGTACTACCTCAATGTACTTGTGTATGGAATGATCTGTCTGGATGGCATGCAAACAAAAGCTTTTAACTGTATCTTAGTACATGTGACAATAATAAACCAATTAGCAATTCCTTCACATACTTCTATAAGTGACCATGCCTTCAGCTTCCATGCTCCAACTTCTGGAATTCCATCTCCGCCTCTATTTTCTATCCTCTTAAGTTCCTCCAAAGTTGCCTCCTTAACCAAACTTTTGAATGTCTGTCCCAATCTCATGAAAGTCATTTTGAAATTTTATTTAATGCTTGCTTAAGCACTTGGAAAATATTGCATTATTATTATTATTACTACTAATACAAACTTTTTTTGCATCTTTACCTTGCAATACTATGATGACATTGCCCTGTTTTTGCACTTTGCATAGGCTGCATCAATCCCAGATTACAGGGGCCCCAATGGTGTATGGACTTTATTGCAGAGTGGTAGGACGGTGAGGTAAGAAAAATATTTTTATGCAAGGGTATATTTCATGCAAAATAACTTGAATCTAGTAATAAAGTATATAATGGGTTCAATATTAGGATGACAATCTGTATTACTTAGTGAAATTAATGTTGTAGTGTGTACCACAGTTTTGGAGATGGCCACAAGTGCTATTTCTAAAACAAAATCATGACATATCTTGTTTATAGTAGCCAACAGAAGAACTCGACAACAATTTAAACCATTCAAAGTAATAAAAATATTCTTAACCTTATGGTTTATTCAGGTCTTCAAAGTATTTCTTCCAGCACACTTGATGTCAGCGGGTGTTACAGTTGAATTTGCAGTAAATTGCCAAAGCTGCTTCCAGTTCTCCTAGCAAGACCTATTTGGCCTTTTTCAAATGTGGACTTTCTTTTACTGCCTCTTTAAATTACTATAAACATAGTATATGAGTGTTGGCTCCAATGTTGCTTGAAGGAAGACTAGTCAGAAGTAAGGGTTGTCAAAGCGCAGCTTTTTTTCTCCCTGCCTTAAGAAGTTAAATTCTTGAAGTCACATTCCATTGCATCTCTGAGCTATAATCAGTTGAAAGTTATTTTGATAGTTAAAAAACTGAAACAGTTGAGTGCTTCACGATTATGTGCTTGTGCCAATGTGTAGCTGCTTATGATGAGGTCAGATGTTATTTGCCAATATGCACTTAGTCTTAGGATTACTCAGTAGGTATTGAATGTCTAGCCAGTAGCATAATCAAAAGATTTTCTTTGCCCGATCCATATAAAAAGCAACATAATATAATTGTCTTGTTGTTCTGAATGTTTTTTTTTGTCTTGTTGTTATAAAGCACAGGAGACCTCAGTGAGGCAGAGCCCACACTGACACACATGGGTATCACAAAACTTTACAAAGAAAAGTTGGTAAGAGTTATGATTTTTTTCTTCAATTTCAGCATCTGCTCTTCAGAACACTGTAGTATATCTTCAGTAACTGATGATTTTAAAGGAAGAAGTAAGAAATTTTCAACTACTTATAAAAGATAATTAAGATAGAATTTTCAGTATTCTGGTCACATAGACAATCTTTTAAAACTCATTGGCATAACAAGATTCATAATTCTAAAAGTGATTATTTTTGAAAGATGAATAAAATTTTAATTTTCATATCACCTGAAAATGAAACTTGCAGGTGACAGGTAAAATGCAAAAGCTGTTAAAAGGCATTCAAGGTTTTAGCAGAGATTTTAGAATCCCTGCACTGTCTTCATGCTAGATTAGCAACAGCAACTTCACTAAACTAGTGAAAAGAATATCTAAAGAAAACATTAATGCATTTTAAGTATGAGAAGGTCAACGTAGAATCATTGAAACCATACTGCAATCACTCCAAATTTAATGTATTGGCACCCTTCTGTGTTTTGGACAACAATGAAATTTCCATTTAATTTTGCTTCTGGAAAACAGCGTCCACATGCCTGAGTACAGGTCTAAAGACATAGAAAATTTGACACCATCCAGGACTAAGTAGCTTGCTTGATTGGCAGCCCATCCACCACCCTAAGCATTTACTTCCCCCACAATGACTGCAATATGTGTCATCTACAAAATGCAGTTATTTGTCATGGTTACTTTGGCATATTCCCATCCTGTGACCTCTGCCATCTAGAGGGACAAGGGCAGTAGACTTATCTGCAAGTTTTCCTCCTCCAAGTTGCACACTGTGCTGTCTTAGAAATTTACAGGGTTGAATCATGTTATATTTGGTGTGTTAACTTGAATCGCAGTACCTACCTACCCATGTTACCAGAAACTAGAGGCAGAACCAATCTCGCTAGACCTTTACGTCCTTTACCTTGGTGGTGGCCGCACCCTTGCAATAACCTAATGGTCTTTGATAGAAACCAAAGCTAGAGGTGGAGCACCTCATCCACTGTTATACCTTGTAGCTGTTTAACAGTTGTCTCTGATGTTGATGTAGCCTTGAAAATTCACCTGAGTTTTTACAAATCCAAAAATCAATTAAAACTAATTTTAAAAATTGTAATTATAAACATATTAAATGACATAGAAATAGTTAACCCATTAAGTTGTAATTTGATCTTTACCACCTGATCTGTAGGTTGTAAATTGCCTTTGATAATCACCAGTCCTTCTCCAGGTCTGTCCCGATATAGGACTGAAGAGGTGATTTTTCTTTTCCTCCCTTTCTTTTTTTTTACATATAATGCTGGGCAATCCCACCAAGACTGGTTGCTGCTTGTAGATTCCATGTGGAATCCAATAAGTGCAGTAACAAAAGCAGTGGCACCTGTCACCTAATAGGTCTTCCTGTAGTGGGTCAGTATGGGTTCAGGATTTCCATCAGAGCAGTGAATGGCAGTGTTCCTCTTTGGAACTTCAGGCCATGACCAGGCAGATTCACTTAGTGTTCCCCTTTGCCCTTGGTGCTCCCTACCCAACAGCACTATCAGATTCTTCAACACCACTTTGGGGGCAATTGGGGATGTATCCTGGAAATGAATTCGGGCATTTTCTAGTCTCTCCATTTAACTGAAATTTTCATCCCTGGTGCCATTTTTAACTAATTTTTGCTGTGCCCACATTCATTCCTGCATTATGGTGGCCAGAATTGGCCACAAAACTGCAGTTGCTGCCTAATACTTAATAAATATTTCAATGCCATTCATTTTGCACTCTGCTAAAACCTTGAATGCCTTTTAACAGCTTTTGCATTTTACCTGTCACCTGCAAATTTCATTTTCAAGTTTCTATTTTAGTACCTACTTTATAAGAACATAAGAAATGGGAGCAGGAGTTGGCCATCTGGCCCATCGAGCCTGCTCCGCCATTCAGTAAGATCATGGCTGATCTGGCTGTGGAGTCAGATCCACCAACCTGCCTTTTCCCCATCCCCTGCTATGCAAAAATCTATCTAACTGTCTTAGATATATTTAATGAGGTAGCCTCCACTGCTTGCTTGGGCAGAGAATTCCACAGATTCACTACTCTCTGTGAAAAGCAGTTCCTCCTCATCTCCATCCTAAATCTTTTCTCCTGAATCCTGAGGCTATGTCCCCTAGTTCTAGTCTCACCTACCAGTGGAAACAACCTTCCTGCCTCCATTTTATCTATCCCTTTCATAATCTTATGTGTTTCTATAAGATCCACTCTCATTCTTCTGAATTCCAGCGAGTATAGTCCCAGGCAACTCAATCTCTCCTCATAGGCTAATCCCCTCATCTCTAGAATCAACCTGATGAACCTCCTCTGCGCCGCCTCCAAAGCCAGTATATCCTTCCTCAAGTAAGGAGACCAGAACTGCATGTAGTACTCCTGGTGTGGCCTCACCAGTACCCTGTACAGTTGCAGCATAAACTTCCTGATCTTAAATTCAATCCCTCCAGCAATGAAGGCCAACATTCCATTTGCCTTCTTGATAACCTGTTGCACCTGCAAACCA
>JARFYF010000050.1:14401229-14413705 GCA_030265395.1 Rhina ancylostomus
GCTAGTGAAACAAGGGTTCGTATGTTAGTCCCCTGATGGGGCTCAGGTGTGTGTCGTTAAGCGATTAGTGCATGGGATCCATATGCTGCACAGCAAGGCACCATCAATGGAGCCAAACTGAGGGCCAGCACTCGGAACCATGACAGCAATGGCATTACACTAACAGCCACACTACCGTGCCTACCTGGGATAATAGCTTTTGGCTAGTTTTAATGCCTGAACTGGTACCCACTTCCTTATGATGCAGACACGCGGTTACCTTTCACATTCCAAAGCCTAAACGAGATTTTGGCATGCTTACTTGATGGTGTCATGTCTGAGCTTAATTCTATTCTCACAAAACTGCACTCACACACTTTCCAACAGTATCTATAGGATGTCTAGCAGTAGCAGGATCTGTTTCAGATACAAGTAACAAGGTTAAAAGCTGAGTCAATAGCATGAGTAAGCGAGCTGCAAATTGTGGGGGAGGGGGCAGGAGAACTAAGCCAGTGTTCCAAAAACAGATTGTTCAAATTCATAATTTTTCCATCACTGATCCGGTTCTATAGTTTTATGTTATCAAGACTTTTCACCCTCACTTGAAGCATGATGACCCAGAAGGAGGGCAGTTATACGAACAGACATTTGCTTATGCTTGGCTGAATCCCATTGGAAGGAAACGTGTTTACACCTTTAGTCAAACATTCATTGTTGTACCTGGGGTAATGGCTCGAGCCCCTACACTCCCATCCATCATTTAATTACAGATTTTTAGATGTTAAGAGAATCAAGAGATATGAGGTTAGGAAAGTGGTGCTGAGGTAACAAATAAAATCAGCCATTTGTGTGGATGCATGATTTCATAGCAGCTTGTTCTGTCACCACACAGCTCCGGGGACCTGGGCTCAATCCTGAGCTCAGGTGTTGCCTGTGTGAAGTTTGAACGTTCTTCCTGTAATGTGGGTTTCTGCTTGGTGCTCCAGTTTGCTCCTGCATCCTAAAGATTAATTAGCTACTGTATGTTAGCCCTTGGTGTAGGTAGGTGGCAAAACAATCAAAGAGAGAATAAGTTGCAAGGGTAGAGGGAAATAAGGAGATGGGAAATGTAGAAGCCAGCAAACATTTGATGGGCCAAATGGCCTCCTTCTGCATCATAGATAAGCAAGATCCTCAATGAAGAAGAATACAGTTTGAAATCATTCTTGAATGCCATGTATCTCCTGAAACTAGCCCAATATAGGAATGAAAGAAATGTACCACAGAGGGGAAGAGCTGGGATCTCCCAGCTGGAACCGATCAACTAGTACATGAGCTCATGGAGCTTAGTCTCTGAGTGTTTCCCTGAGGGGTCTCACTGGTTCAATCTGATTGCTTTCTTCCTGTCTTCCCCACTCCTTATCCCAACTGATCATTGGATCACCTTGTTCAACTCTGTCAATGGAAAATATTTAAAAGAAAAATTAATTTTGTGGAAGCAAATGTGTTAAGGATGAATGCATAATGGTTTTATAACATTTTTATTTTCATATATTTAGTGGAGTTGCATAATGCTACAAATAGAACAAGTTGAGTAAGTGGGTCTGCAGGGTACTGAGAACTAAATCTGATGTACATTTCAGCTCAGTATTAAAAAGCTAAGGGACTATCCTTTACAATCTAAGTTATAGACAGCCTGTTTTCCGGGTTGTTTGTATATGTACCTTTTTAAAACAGCATGAAAGGCCCAAGTTTAATCTAATTGGTCTGGCATAAGCAGGGTGAATGTGTGGTTATAATATCCATTGGCAGATGTGTGCACAATTCCTGCATATTTATCTGCTATGTTAAGTACCTGGGTTACACGCATGTGGTACATCAAAATTAATTTTCAATATAGGTGCTACTTTAAGGCTGGTCGGGCCACTGTTAGTTTGAGAAACTGTGTCATGTGGTTTATCACTACCAAACTGAATATATTTACTGCTGAATTAAAATAAAAAAAAACTGCAGATGCACTCAAATAAAACAGACACTGCTAAAAATATTCAGCAGGTCAGATATTCCCATATCTGTGGGAAGAGAAACAGAACGAACATTTCAGGTGGAAGACTCTTCATAGAACTGGGCCAGATGGCCGAACTGCTGGATGAATTGGCGCAATCAAACTTGTGTTGACTTGAGTGATGGTGAAACTCAGTTCCAGAGCCCACAACAATCAGAGTGGTGAATGCTTGCTCGCAGAGAGCAGAAAGTTAAATTAAAACTGGTTATTTTGGCTAGATACGTCACTGGCACTGCTTTTAGCTTCAAATCACGGGCACAGTGTCAAAGCAGCCAATAACGATTGGCATGAGGGAGAAATGTGACCAGAAGAAGCCAAGGCTAATTATTTTATCTGACATGGTCATAAGTAATCATTGGGCACCTACTGAGGTAACCCTGTTTCTCTCTCATCCAACTGCCTCCATCTCTGCATCCTCCACCCAGCCACCCCCAACTCATTGCCTTCCATTATGCCAGAAACAATTCTCCAGTGTTGTTGGAGGTATCCTGTTCCTTCTTGTGCCTTTCGTGTTATTTTTGTGGTGACTTTTGGTATAAACTCAAAGCCTCATTTCCCACATCCTGGAAGAGTGACATCAGAGATGCCATAATGGTGCCCATCTTCATGAAAGGAGACAAATATGCCCGTAGTAACTATACAGGGGTCTCCCTGCTGTCTGCCAGAGGAAAAGTCCTGCTTCCCACTCCCAGTGGTTGAAAAGCTACTCCCTGAATTGCAGTGTAGATTCCTTTGATCCAGAAGCACAGTGGATCTGATCTTCACTGCAGTCTACTCCAAGAGTAGCATCAATCACTATACATGGCATTTTTTTAACTTCACAAAGGCTTTTGAATGCATCAATCAAGAGGGAGACTGGACTATTCTTCTCAAGCTTGACTGCCTCCAAAAATTCATTTTCATTTTACATCTGTTTCATGTTAACATGCAAGCAGTGATGCAACTCATTCACTGCAAGAGAATGGACCTTACACCTATCATGTCCAAAACCAAGGTCTTTTGCCAAGTTGACTGTGATATATAACACTCTTCCTGACAAAACAGGTTCAGGATGAGTCCCTGGAAAACATGAAACACTTCCTATAACTTGGGAGCCACCTCTCAGTGGAGGCAGACATCAATGCTGACATTCACTATTGACTGCAGTACACCAGCACAGCTTTTGGTTATCTGAGAAAATAAATGTTTCACATTGAAGATTTAAAAAAAGCACCACAAAGCTCATAGTCTACTGGACAGCAGTGATCCTTGTCCTTGCTTATGAATAACAATTCCAAGAGAAAGTCTGGGAACAGCAACAACTATGGTCCTTTTGAAACTTGCAAAAGCTTTTGACTCTATCAGCTGAGAGGAAAAATGGAGAATCCTTCTCAAATTTATTTGCCCTCAGAAACGTGCCCCTATTTTACATCTTTTACGTGCAAGCAGTGATATTTTAATTCATGGATTCATCACAGACCTAATCCCAGTACAGACTGGGCTCAAATAATCTCATTACTCCAACTCTCTCCTCAATATTGCACCCTGCCTTCACAAACATCTGGCTGCTCTTAACTAGAGGCTAACCATCAGGACAAATGGGAGACTATGCAACCTTTGTTGTTTCCATTCCAGAATAGAGGTCACTCCATCCTCATTTATGGAGCTGCATTACATAACATGCACACACTGCCTTAATATCATTGATTCACCTGCACCTCCCTTAATGTCATCCACTGCATTCAGTACTCCAAGTGTGGCCTCCTCTACATTGGTGAGACCAAACACAGACTAGGTGACCATTTCATAGAACACCTGCGCTCTCTCTGTAACCATGATTTGCATCACCCCATTGCCAGTCACTTCAACTCTCCCTCCCTCCCACTCCATCTGCGATATGTCAGTTCTCGGCCTCCTCCACTGCCAGGAGAATTCCAACTGCAAACTGAAGGAACAGCACCTCATTTTCCACCTTGGGACCTTGTAGCCTAATGGCATGAACATTGAATTCTCCCACTTTAAGTAATCCCGACACCACCTTCCCACCCCCACCCCCACCCCCAACCATGCACCTTCTTTTCTTCCCTTTGCTAGCCTATTTTCCTTTTTTATCTACCACCCCTTTTTCTCTCCTTACCTTTGACCCATCCCCCAGTGGATCTGCTATGCCCTCCTCCCCCGCACCTGCCTATCACTATCTCTTGCCTGCATCTGCCTATCAGCACCCTGTGCCCACCCTGCCTCCCCTCTTTTGTCCACCGACAAAACTGCTCTGCTTTTCCCTCCTATATATTGGGCTACCCCTTTTCCTATCTTCAGTCCTGAAGAAGGGTCTTGGCCCAAAATGTTGACTGCCTGCTTTTCTCCACGGGTGCTGTTGAGTTCCTCCAGCATGATCATGTTTTTCATCTAGATTTCAGCATCTGCAGTCCTTTGTTTTTACAACACCCATGGTTTATATGAAATCCCCAAGCTCTGACAGTCCAGTTTTCCTGCAAGCCCTGTCAGTAAAATTCACACATCTTTTTTTATTAATTCTGTTTTGAATTTTGCAGACCTAGAGGTTTGGAAGTGTGCGTTCAATTTTTTTGTCTCATTGGGGAGAAAAACACCAAATTTATTAGTACTAGTAAGTTGAGAATATTTGCAGAGTAATGCAGAAGTCCATGGAGGTTGGTAGCTGGGCCCTAGGGTGATACTGCAGCAGTTCTTTAGGGCCGTGTTGCTTTAGCAATAGCCTTCCTTCTATCAGGAGTGGGAATGTCCGTTAATGATTGCCCAATGTTAGTTCCATTCTCACTCCTCAAGAATTGAAACAGACCAACATTCTGGAAGTTTTACACTATCCACTTCAAAACAGTTCAGGAAATTGGAATCACATACCTAAGTATTCACTCCCTTCATCAGAGGAATGTGGCTGTGCCATCTTGAGGGCAATTAGGGATGGGCAATCAGTGCTGGTCACACCACCGATATCCACATCCCAAAATAATTTGTACTTAAAAATGAACAAGCTTGGCTTTGTTTCCTGCTTTATAAAGATCTATGGTAAATAGAAATTGCTTTCCCTGCTGTAAAATAAGCCATTTCATTAACCTTGAAAATTCTTTAGGATGTCAAATGATCTGGAATACAACTGATAACCTGGCATGGCAAAAGATTTAAAATACATGAAAATTTTGTTCAGTTGTTAGTGCTTGTTGAGCAACTCACTTGAGAAGATGTTTCATTTTTGAATCCTTAACTGTGGCAGGTAGTGTCATTTGCAATCCAAGTGGCTCTAGAGGTGGTGCTGAAATGACCTGAAATTAACTGAATGGAAAAGCAAATGAGCTAAAATTACTCATTAAATTATCCTGAATGTATAAAAGTAACAGATGAGTGTGCACCCGTTGAGGTTAAAAACAATCAATGATAAAAACAATATACTAGATACTAAAACATTTGGCATAAACCTTTCTAATTACTGTAGAATGATAGCAACTTTCTAGTTATTGTTGAAAGCTACAGTTATTAAACTAATGAACTCTTGACGTACTCAACAGAAACTATCCATCAGAATTTCAGAATTCTTACCCAAGTTTTGGTGTAGGTTTTATGCAAAAAATAAAGTCCCATTGCTGTCCTGTTTCTTTTAATATAGTTTCTTCTAATTCACTGAAAACCAGTTGATTGTAATTTAATTCATTTTCAAGATGCAATGCAGCCATGTCCTGTGAGCATGGTTCTCCCTTCCTTCAAGATAAGATCTTACTATTGACAAGTTTAAAGTAATCTGTATTGTAAACTTTCTTGACAGATTTTAGCAATTTTATATTTTAGTCATTTGTTACTGGTTTTTGATTTTTTGATTTGTTGAAGTTAGCATTTTTGGAAAAACATAATGTAGATGTTATAGGATGTTACAAATTACATTGCTTAACTTCTGAAGTAATTGAAGTGAGGGAAATGATTTCGGAAATAATGGTTCGTTATCACTTGCTGAGAGAATATCACTCCTACCACCCCCCCCCCCCCCCACCAATACTGAGGACATCCTGAAACAGTTAAGGGTGAATGTGGCTTGAGCTAGTTTCATTCACTGTAAGTTGATTGTTTGGCCTCTGCCTTTAGTGAAAAGTGCACATTTCATAAATCAGTCTTTCAGAACAAAAGCAGGTTGACATTTGAATACCTTTTGTGTGCTTTTCTTAACCAAATCATAACTCTTTGATTGTAAACAATTTATGTATTCCTGTTACTCATTTCCCTTCAGGTGCAACATGTGGTGTCTCAGAATTGTGATGGGCTACATTTACGAAGCAGTTTACCTAGGAAGGCACTTTCAGAACTGCATGGAAATATGTATATAGAGGTAAGGTAATAGAGGAAACTCAGACCATGTTGTGATATCATTCTCCCAAACTGTAAGTTAGGAATGCACTTATAATTTATAATGTATTTTAGAGCTACAATTGTAATTGGTTTAATTTTTATTCTCTTAAGATTAGTTGCAATAATCAGTTCATAATTGTTTTGTTTTATTTGAGTTTTCGCATTGCATCCCTAACAGTTTTTTAAAAGAAAATCTTGATGTATAATGATGCCCATTACCTCAGTAAGGAGTCAAGCAGAAAAATTTAATTTTTTTTCCAAAATCAACTGTTCTTATTCAATGTTCACATACTTCCATTTCTTGTATAATCTCCAAATGGTGATTGGGCATATGTTATTAGTTAACCCAGAATACGGGGCCAGTTGTTATCCTGTCATTGATTCAAGTGAGATTAACTAACTTCATCTACTCGGAGGAAAAAGATGATTGCCATTGAAGGGAAAGTTTGTTAGAGCTTCCTAAATTCTGCAAAGCAAGAATTTAAAATGGTTTATTTTCCCAGCTAGGATAAAATTAAGTAAAAATGTCCAAAGTGTAGCTCAAACAGTAATACAATAACATTTTAAGCCTTGATAATAGAATGGACTGAACTATTTACTTTTGAACAATCTGGAACTTGCTACTGCACACCATCAATGACTAATCCCACCAATTCTGCCACACACCTACACCAATGGCAATTTGCAGTCAACAATTAACCAATGAGCCAGCATATTTTAAGCACATGGGAGGGTACCTTAGCCCCCAGAGAAAGCCCATGTGGTAACAGAGAACATTCATATTCCACATGTTGATACCTGAGGTAATGATTGAACCCAGGCCATCAATACAATTGTCTATATTCCAGATTCAGTGAAATGAAAGTATACTCTTTTCAGGCCATTGTATTTAAAATTAATTACTGAACTTGTTTTATATACTCCAACCCACTTCTCCATGAAATGCTGTGAGTTTCATGGAGAAGTGAGTTCAATGAGATACGCAAGTTTTGGGAGTGTATTAACAGGGGAGTGGCTGAGAAACTGTTTCCTCCACCTTGAGATTATGAAGGCATAATCTCAGGATATATAACGGCCCATTTAGGACTGAGATGATACTTTGTGTAGAAGCTATTTAATCAATGGAATTTTTTTCAGAGAGTTGTAGCTGCTCAGTTATTCAGTATAATCAAGCTTGAGATGAATAAATTTTCAAACAGTTAAGGTTTTTGGGCAATGTGTAGATCGGGTGGGAAAATAGGTTTGAGTCAGAATTGGCCACAGTCCTAATTTAATGGTAGAGCTAGATTAGCATAAGAGAGAGTCACGGAGTTATACAGCACAGAAACAGGCCCAGCTTGTCTGTGCCGACCAAGTTGCCTACCTAAGCTAGTTCCATTTGGCCCATATATCTCTAAATCTTTCCTATCAATGTACCTGTCAATTGAGGGATGATTTGACCAAGACCTCTTTCTATCTTATGTTCTCCTTGGTCCCAACCTGCCACTGAGTATTTGCCATACAGAAGCTCGACACCTTTTCCTGCGCAGGTTTTCACAAAACTTGAAAGTTCTCTTACAAAATAAACCAGGCTAATATTTTACATGTGCTGCTTATTTTAAAGTGACCCTTCAACTTCAATATTTTTGGACTCTTTTTTTGTCCTTCCCAATGCAATTAAAAATTTGTCTTATGTCTC
The DNA here is from genome assembly GCA_030265395.1 of Rhina ancylostomus. NCBI lineage: Eukaryota > Metazoa > Chordata > Chondrichthyes > Rhinopristiformes > Rhinidae > Rhina > Rhina ancylostomus. The sequence continues at coordinate 14,409,284 of JARFYF010000050.1, forward strand.
AGTATTTTACTTCCTGTCATGGAATGGTTTTTACAGGTTTGCACGTACTGCTCTCCTAACCGAGAATACATTCGTCTGTTTGATGTTACTGAACGCACATCGCTACACAGGCACAATACTGGAAGAAAGTGCCACAAATGTGGTAATGAACTGCGAGACACAATTGTGCACTTTGGTGAAAAGGGAACACTGGAGCAGCCACTGAACTGGAAGGGAGCAGCTGAGGCAGCCAAGAAAGCTGATGTCATCATTTGTCTTGGATCCAGTTTAAAGGTTAAGCATTGTTTTTCAGAAATTTCCTTTGTCACTTCAGATGCTGAATGAACTTTAATTGCTTTTGAACTTCTCATGCCACACCCCATTGTATATTTTGTATAAAGAAGAATTGCTATAAAGTTGGTTATGAATAAGGAGCTATGCAGTGCAGTCTCTATATAATTAAAAAATAGTTTTTAGTAAATGGAGAATTACTGTTGAATAAGAGTACGTGCACATATCTGCACTCTTGAATTGATTCAGAGGAAACTGAATCAATCAGAGCCTTCAAAAGTAAATTAAGTAAACACAGGATTTTTGGAGCTAAGGGAAAAGGGACTGAATGGGATGATTGGAATTACTCTCCAGGAAGCCAGCATAGGTTTTATGTGCCAAATGGTCACTACTTGTATCATAACAATTCTGATTAACCTCTGAATATGCTGCTGCTTGCATCTAAAAGGTAAGAATCAATATTCTATAATGTAATTGTTTACAGTGCAGAGTAAAAAGCATATTGGAAATTCATTTAAATGGCAATCGTATTACTATTTTGGTTTGGGCAGGACCCTTTTATTTACTGGTCTTGATAGTGGGTTATTTCTATTCAATTTTCATCATTTTGCATTCTTAGTAAGGAATATTGTTGCTAAGGAGTGCATGCTTTACAACTTGTACTGGTTTTGCCACCAACCATTGCCAGATTATGTTAGCTGCAGACTGAAACATTTTTTCTCTTGCTAAATGTCTATAACAGCACCACATTCAGCCTTTCATTTTTGCCAAGATCGATAATCTTGTTAGCTGTGCTACCCTCTGGAGCTCGAGATTTTGTTTTAAGATGGCCTTTCAGGACACTTTTGGCTGTTGTTCACTAATGTGTTTTGGGTTTTTTTTATGGCAATGCATGTTTGAGGAGAACAATTCTTTGGATGTTTACTGAGTATTTTGGTTTTGGCGCAAGTGGTATTCTTAATATTTTTAGTTTAGTTCCAGTCTGAACTTTTATTCTGCGAACAGCTGAACTTAAAATCAGCCAGGTGTGTCAAGCTATTTTAGTTTCTACTAACATTTCTTTGTTTTAGGTTCTTAAAAAGTACGCATGTCTTTGGTGTATGAGCCGAGTACCTCACAAAAGACCGAAACTGTACATAGTAAACCTGCAGGTAAGAACTAAATTTTTGTGTGTGAAGTGGTTGTCAGGTTACTTTGAGTCAATTAAATCAGTATGAGACTAAAACTGCATACGCTAAACTGGATAAGGATAACTGATTTCCTTCCTTAAAAGATGTGCTTTGTAACGCTTTATCAATAACTAGTGTTTGTTTTCCATTAACAATGTAAAATTTAAATTTTACTTTTATGATTTGAGCACATATTCTTGCTGTCATAGTCCAGAATTCTACACTGCCTAACCAAATATAACAACTGTAGCACCATACCGTTGACTGTAGTTTATTTTATTCCTTTAGATTGCTTTTGATTAATGTTAACCATCACATAACCTCAATTTTTTAACAGCATTGACATGCAGCATGCTTTTATGTGTAGAATTGTTTGTGTCCAGTAAAGTGGCTGAAATTATAAAAATGCCCTGGAAATGGTGTACATCTGATATCTAATGGGATACATAATGAAGCCAATCTGCAGTAAAACAATATGGCTTGCTCATTGTACATTTTATTAATGAATTAAATAGACAACTATTTGGACTAAGAGTATTTTAATTTGTGCAGGATGTTACTGCTTGAACTGAGAGATTCCTTAAAATGGGTTTTGTTTTTTATGAACAGCTGACTGGAAAATTTGTATGCTTGTAAGAAGGAAGCAACCTTTGAAATTGACTGGTCATTTATATTGAACACAGTATATGCATTTACATTTAATTTCAATTTAATTTTTTGTTTAACTCATTTTTGTGACTTTGTTTGAATACTATTTGCAACTTGCAAATTGGTCCACACTACAAAGTTGCTTGCAATACTTGGCGTGCTCCAGTGTTTTATCTTTGACTTCACTTGTTGCTTTGCCTTTGGACATGCTTGTCGTGCATTGCAGTATTGAAGAACCAAAATTCAACTTGGCAAGACTGAAGCAACATTGGTCAAGCCCAACCATGATCATAGAGTCCTAGTACTAATTCTATGCCCAACATTCTGAAAGCCAATCAAGCTGAATTACATGATGTGTGATGTGGCATCCTGCTTTACTCTGGGCTGAGTTTAATACCACTCTCCCCATACCAATGCAGTACCATTATTAGATTAGGTTTCTCTGGCAACACTACCATCAGCTCAGAATCTGATCTTACATTACCACCCATCTTTTAGCACTCAAAACCCTGTATCTCCTTCTCTGACAATGTACTTATTGTTATTAGCTATTTACTCTTATTTCAACATGTTATTTTATAAAATAGCATGAGAAAAAGTAGGCTATATAGCTGCTCAAGTATGTCTGTAAGGTCATGCCTGATCCCTATATTCTCTTTCTCCCTTGACGTTCAAAATTCTATTACCATCATTGAACTTAATTTCAAAAGCATTACATTTGTCGTAACAGACTTTAACATACTTAAGAAGTAGAAGAGTGCATTATTATCTTGGTTCATTTCTCCCCAAATGAACAGTAACTCAATTTACTTCTGACAGCCTCCTTGCTATTTTGGTCTGAAACACAACTGTGAAGTACCTTGTTGTTTTATATTTTAAAGACACTGTGGAAGCTGTAATTTGGTGCTTCTCCCTCATCTTTTATAGTGGACACCAAAAGATGATGTAGCTACACTGAAGATTCATGCAAAATGTGATGATGTCATGCAGCTGCTGTTGGAAGAACTTTGCCTTGAAATTCCACACTATGATAGGTATTTTCCACCTTTAATTATTCTTCCTGCACTCGAGCCATCTTTAGCCCCTTCGTTTCTTCCACAGGCTATCTATTTTTATGACCTCTCACTCCAATACACCATCTTGCATATCCTGTACCCTGATTAATTCAATTGCAAATCAGCACATCTCAGACCACTCCTTTTATTCCTTAACATTCACTTCACTATTTCAGTGGTCATTTCCTGTTTGCCTCTGGCATAAAACCCTTTCCTTCCAAATCTCTTACAACTGCACTTTCAGACTCTCACCCTTCTCACTTTTAGTCCATAATTTGCCATGACCTTTTGCAACTGTTCAACCATTCTCCACAATCCCTTTTGCCTCTGTAATCTTTCATCCAGATTATCTTCAGAATAACTTGTCCTTATTTCATCAGTCCATGGAGTGCATGAATCACATCAAGCATCATGTCTTCATCTCTATCAGAATAATTCACTGAATCGTCATGGTAAAGAAAAACCCCTGTTGTCTTTCCTCCATTATCTAATAACTCCATACCTTTATCTCCAATAACAAGTATAGGGAGCTCATGGATTTCTTTTCAGTTACCTCGGTCACATCTTCCCCTTTGTACATTAAGACAGACCTCATTTTGGTCCAACTACATCATTCCTTCATTTCTTTCCTTTGACCTTGTGCCTTTGGGTACTTGTTCTTGATGAACTTGCCAAACTCTAACATTTCCACCAAATTCTGACCACCCAGCCTCTTTCCTGGCTTCTATGCTAGCTATAGCTTCCTCTCCCCCTTTACCATTGTACTCCCTTTCAAAATTGTTGGTGTAATCTGAGTCCTCAAAATAAACACTACCCTCAAGTACAAAAAACAGAATACTGGAAAATCATACCAAGCCAAGCAGGATCTGTGGGGGCAAAAGGTGTAAGTCAACATTTCAGATTAAGACCCGGCATCAGGACTGAGGGAATGGGAAAGACTGCCAGTGTATAGCAGTATTGAAGGGAGATGGGATAGAGGCTGGATGGTGATGGTGAAACCAGATGGGGAGGGGATGACGAGCAGATGGAAGCGGGTGGGTAGGTGATAGATGGAACCAGATAGGGAGATCATGATAGGTAGATGGAATCAAATGGGGGAGCGAATGGGAGAAGGAAACTAGTTGGACAGATGAGTGTGTGAGAGAGGAGAGCACTGGGGATGTGGGTTATCTGAAACTGGAAGATTCAATGTTCGTACCATTGGGTTGTAAGCTGCCCAAGCAGAATATGAAATGTTCTTCCAATTTGTGTTTGGCCTCTCTGTAGCAATGGAGAAGGCC
>JARFYF010000050.1:14422824-14434634 GCA_030265395.1 Rhina ancylostomus
ACAATCCATACGTGGATTGCAGTGACAGTCACAGTTATTGTTTCTCATCCATCGATAGAGAAAACAAGCAAGCTGGTGTCTCTCTCCTCTCTCTCTCCTTCAGACTGACTCCGACTGTTGTTTCAACAACAACGTCATGACGTTCTTTATCTTCTGTTGACGAAAGCACCACACACACACACACACACACACACACACACACACACACACACACTCAAAAAGGGACACTCACTAATAGTCCTAGTCCGTAACAATATCATTTATAAATCTAGTATCCCATTGGCTGCTTTTGGAAGCTCAGGTATTTCAGCCACTTAAATCTTAAGACACCAAAATTACAGCTGTGTGGCAAACTAGCTTTTGTAAATAGAATACTCTAAAGGCATTATTTCTAAAATTGCAATTTCATCTTCAGAATAAGCTCTTAACCACTTTCCGTCAGAAATTGCATCAAAGCAGATAAAGCAATAAATGCTTTCTGTGGCTCTGGTGTTCTGCAAGCTTTATTCCAAATTTAACAAAGCGAAACAATAAGTCTCAAGTATATCTTCACTTGTGTGCACATAAATTTACATTTTCATTCGCATGTTTTTCTTGTTTACCTTTACCACAAATTTGGTTTACTTGAATTTTCAAAACCACCTTTTTAATAGATTTTTTTCTAGTGAATGGTAATGATACTAGTTTCCATCTTGTTCATTGTTAGAGCACTATTATGTTTATTTATGATGTGCTAGGGTAGGCAATTGATGAATTGATCATTTAATAGCTGTTTATCCAGGAGACTGCCCCCACTCTAATGCAAGCCCTGTTTTTCTCTATTCAGCAATTCCCTGAGAAACTCAAATAGCATTATATGGCTGCGAACAAAAATTATATATGTGTTTCATCAGACAGAGAGCTGCACTCACTAATCCGCAGGAACTTTAAAATAATGTAGCTAAAGACAATTTGCTGGTACAAATATTCAGTTATGGAGTTTCTTGGTAGGTTTTAAAAGTGCAAAGAGGACTTTTTTTGTGAAGTAGTTAATTTGCTCTGGTTGGGGTGTGGGAGAGGAGGAGAATGGCACAATCTGTCACTTGCTGTGTATGTAAAGCCTTGAAGACACAACTATATCCAGGGTCCAGGTTGTCAAGAAGCCAATAATCCTCCCTTGTAATCCTGTATGTTTACAGGATGCTGTTTTCAAAGGACTCATGCTCCTCAGTCTTCTACCTTGACCTTTCTTCCTGTTTGAAATCGCAATGGAAAATGCTGTTTTGGGATCAATCCATGAGACAACACTGAATGCTGCAGCTTATTTCTTACACAATTGCTATCAGTTCTTACATGCATAAAAGGTTTTTTAGTGGTAAAGTAGATTGGGTATTGATGTTGTGGCAGTTAATGAATCGAGAATCAATACATCAAAAGTGAATGAATGGATTAAATGATGAACATAAAAGCCAAGTACTGTCAATGCTCAATCTGAAATAAAAACCTATTAAATGGTTAATTTTTGATGGAAAATGAGTGGATAGGATGTCAGTATCTTGGAAGTGAATGGGAGAATGAATGCACTGAGCTATGTTAATGATGATTAAGTGGCAACATGCTGGATGAAAAGATTTGAAACATCCTACTGATAAAATGAGTGGGAGAATTGTGTGTCTTATTGAAAGATTATGCTGATTCTACCCAATTCCCTGGGTCTTTTTTACTGAAACCTTTCTGCTCATTTGTGGCCTTGCCTATGATATTAAGTTGGGCTACAAAATCAAGTCAGAATTACTGTTTATACATTTTAAAACGCATGAAATTCTTCTAAAGATTTTCACTATTTTATCAAGTTTTTCTCTTTTCACAACCTGGTTCCAATCAGCAAGAGACACAGCATGGAAACAGAACCCTTCATATTGACCATTGACCATCCATTCTACTCGAATCCTACATTAATCCTATTGTTTTATTCTCCTCACATTCTCATCAAAAACACCTAGATTCTACACTTAACGTGCATATTAAGGGCAATTTATAGTGGCCAATTAACCTACTAACCTGCACGCCTTTGGGCTGTGGGAGGAAACTGGAACATCCTGAGGAAATGCATTATCACAGGAAGAACATGCAAACTCCACGCAGGCAACACCCAACCTTGGGATTGAACCCCGGCCTCTGATGCTGTAAGGCAGCAGCTCTACGAGGTGTAGCACTATGCACACAGTCAAAGTTCATGAGGCAGCTTTCTTCTTGCTCTTTATTTCACCAAGGCATCTATCGATCCATGTCAACTCCACACCACTCTCCCCATGGCCCCCACCCCTCCTTTCAACAATCTCTATACAGATGCCAGGCAAAAACTCCTCCAGCTATTACCTCACTCTCTCCCCCACCCCTCCCTTCAGTTTAGGGGCAGCTTCTTGCCAAACAAAGTGTAGCAATTTTCAACTTCTTGCAACCATCTTTCTTCGTTTTGGTTAATTCAAATCGCCAGTATTTTCCTTCATATCCTGCTCTCAGAAGAACTGCTTGCTCCAACTGACTTTCGTTGCATTCGACAACCTCATTTCTGATTTACTGTAGCTCCCTTCCAGCTGTTGGTATGTTGTTAAGGATTTTAATTCCTCAGCTTACTTACATTGACCCTATTATCCCTACAGGCTATCAACTGATGTCTCGAACAAAGAAACTCTCAAACTAAGATTTAGTACAATGTAGTCTTTATTAGTACTCAAGTTACTTAGACATGCTGGCATACAATTAACTTCCAAAAACTCCAATTGTACTAAATCGCAAGTGTCACGGCTTAGACTTAAATACTCCCTCTGTGCAGTGAATTGGTCAGGCTCACTCTGATGGGGGTTGTAGTCTTCTGAGTTCCAAAGTCAGGGTCTTCCCTCTGCGACGGTTGTTCCTGGGTTATTGCTATCAATGCCGCTCTCATTTGGTTTCTTTTGGCCTTCTTAAAGGTTCATTGACGTCGACCTGCCCAAGACCCTGAATGACTCTTAGGTCATTCATCCAAGGATCGGGTAAACAAGGTACAAGCTTCCATTCTTCCCTTCTCCAACTTTAACTTTAGCAATCTGGACCTCCACGGAGGTTGAGCAACCTTTGCAGTCAGCTGCAGCTGCCTGAAGTTCAAGTTCAAATTTATTGTCATCCTCAGCGTATAAATGTCATGAAAATTAGCTTTTTGCAGCAGCAGCACCATACATTACAAACATAAATTACACAAACTTAAATTGACATAAACTATACATAACAGGCATGACAAAATAAACAAAAATTAACATAATGACATTAGTGCAAGTTGAAGAAAATACAGTCCGAGGTAGAATTAGGCTTTTCAGATGGATTCAAGAACCTGATGGCAGTGGGGAAGACGCTGTTGTTGAACCTTGAGGTGTGGGTCTTCAGGCTCCTGTACCTCCTGCTTGTTGGCAGCAATGAGAAATGGACACAGCCTGGTCAGTGGGGGTCCTTAATGATGGATGTTGGCTTCCTGAGACATCACCTGTCATGGATGTCCTTGATGGTGGGGCGAGCCGTACATGCGATGGAACTGGCAGAGTCCACCACTCTCTGCAGCCTCTTGCGTTCCTGTACATTGGGGTTTCCATACCAGGGCGTGATGCAACCAGGCAGAATGTTTTCCACTATACCAACAATGCATGCAAGTAGCATTTCGCTGAGCCAAAGGCATAGGTTTTCCTGGGCAGAGGTAGAAAGACAAGGTAGATAGACAAGGTAGATGATGGATTCCTAGTGCAGGTACAGAGAAAGTTCATCATTGCAATAGTTTGGTTTTAGACAATGGCAGATGAATTGTATGTTTAAATTGACTAAAACATACATTTAGTTCTATACCATATCAGTGTAATTACTTATGGATGCGTAGGCAGTTATTGTTGAATAACACACACATGCTAGCCACTTTTTCATGAATTTACCAAGAACCAGCTTCAGGCAAAGTGGAGTTACTATATGCTGACTTGGTGACCCAATTTTAGATCATATGATAATTTATTTTTTAATTTAGAAATACGCACATCCATATTTATAGAAATTATCTGCACGAACATCTGTGTAGTTGTACCTTCTCATCAGTACAGTTCTTTTCACTGGTAATAGATTTTAATTAAAGCATCTTTATAAGTACTTTCCATCTTGACAGTAAATTTTTAAGTTCATTCTTTAAACTTGATTATTCTGGATTGGCATGGATGCCAAATAGGATGTTGTTTTTCATTAGGCAATGTTAACAGCTACTGTCTAAGAATGCAGCTTTTAAGCATACAAATGAAAGTCAGCCATAGAGCTTCTACTTGAACTGAAATGTTTGTTCCCTGTTGCTAGAGAGGAATAGTGGAGAACAATCTCTCCCTGGGGTTCAGTCATTAGTTTTAAAAATGAACAAAATTGTGACCTAAAAGGAAGACGGGCTTTGCTGTATCCTCTCATTCAAATCTGCTATTAAAATTACAATTGTGCTGAAAAGGAAGACTGGTGAGTTGGTAGTAACCAATTAGAAGGCAGGATGGCCTTGGCCTTCCTCATTTCCATTTTATTATCAGACTTGCACAGCTATCACAGCTCTGAGTATGTGCTAGCAATCCAGTTCCGGGTGTGGATCTCGCAGCTAACTGCCAGCACGAGAGAAAAAAAACCTATTCCGTTGTCTCTGCAGTGTTTGACGAAGAACAGATGAAGTAATTTGACTTTACTCTCTACTTTTAATGTTTGTCCATTAACAATAAATTAAAACAAAGAAGAAAATGAACATCTTTTTCCAGCTACAACTTCTGTTCGGTGAGTTGGTTTTACTGTTGCCATTTTCCAAAGAGAGAAATAATTCTGTATATTGATAATTAAGTTATTCTTTATAAAGCTTTGTACTGATTTACAAAATGTTATCAGGAAGTGCACATTCAAAATATGAGGAATCATAAAATTGTATATTTTCATGAAACTTAACTGAAGTTTTGTAGAAGGGCTCTGTCATATATTTATACATTCAAGCAGTTCTTCCTAACACGAGTTGCTGCACTTATCGCAGAAACACTAGTCCTTATAGGTGTTTTGTCCTTAGTTTTTAAATTTATTTTGTGGGTATAATAAGCATTGACTTATCATGAAGTGTGATAAGGTTCTTTTAAATCTCGAGAGCATTCATAAACATTAAGATTACTCCAACTTTAATGCAATTAGTTTAAAAGTGGTGTAATGTCAACATGTCAGTTATATAAGCAGAAAAGGTCGACCTTTGTTTATAGAACCATTTGCTACAAAATATTTTGCAGTTAGTTGAGCTTGCACTGAACAGATATCCATGATAACAGATGGACTTTTCCTGAATGCGTGTCAAAGTATTTCATGTAATTAACTGCACGCAAATTTATTCCAAGGTAAAAGTTAAACATGGTTATAATTGAAACTTTCAGGGTAATCACTCTGAAAAATTTTGGAAGGAACAAATAAATACATATTCCAAGTAACAACAACTGTTAACAGTAATCCCTGCAGAACAATGCTAAATGGAATTGATGGTAACATCGACCAGGCACAGAGACATTTCTCATGAAACATTATCTTAAGTCACTTTAGTTGTGTGCTCTGCATATTAGTGTGCATTAAACTGAGGAAGATGAATTATTGTCTGTGTTAATAAGAACAAGGTATCTAGGTAAGAGGAGGCTATTCAGCCCATCGTGCATACTCTATCACATAAGATCATGTCTGATCTTTTATCTCAGCACCACTTTCCAGCATTAATCCAATATCCTGCAATTCCTTTAATATTTAAAAATCTGTCAGTTTCTGTATTAGATATGTTTAATGATCAAGCTTGCACAGCCCTCTTGAATGGAGAATTCGCTTCCCCGTCACTGAGGAAATTTCTTCTCATCTCTGTCTTGAAGGGTCAACACCTTGAGACTGTGGGTCCTAGTTCCAGACTCTGTAGCTGGGGAAACACAAACTCCACATCTGCATTGTCAAACCCCTTGGGAATTTTGTATGCTTTGCAGAAATCCCCTCTCATTCTTCTAATTTTTGAGAGTATAGACCTAGTCCACTCAACACTTATACAAGAAACATGCCATCGCAGACATCAATCTGGTGAACCTTGGCTGCACTCTCCCTATTGCAAGCATATCTTTCCTTGGAAGGGAAATCAGCCCGTGTACGATATTTCAGATGTGGTTTCACCAGGCCATTGTAGAATGAATTAAGATGGTTCTGCTCTGTACTCAAATCCTCTTGCAGTAAGGCCAACGTACTGTTTACCTTTCTAACTGCTTATTGTGTCTATACATTAACTTTCAGTGATTCATGTATAAGGGCACACAGGTCCCTCTGAACACTAAATCCTTTCACCATTTAAAAAATACTCCACCTTTCTACACCTTCTTAAAAAAGAAAATTACTTCACAATTTTGCACCTTATTTTCTATTTGCCAAGTCCTTACCTATATACGAAACCTGTCTACATTTTTGTTAAGTCTCTCTGTGTCCTCCTCACAAAGCACACTGCCAGCCGGTGTTGTATCATCGGCAAACTTGGAGGTGTTTCCCATCCAAATCATCGATCCAAATCATATATCTGTTGGGACACCAGCAGTGATTCCAGTAGCGGTCCCCTATTTACAAACTCACAACATGAAATGGTATTATTCCTGCTCTGTTGTCTATTTGTTAACAAATTCTCAATCCATATCAGTATATTTCCCTCAACTTATATACACTTACTTTAATTATCACTTGTGTGGCATCTTATTGAAGACCTTCTGAAAATCATAAATACTTTTATCTTATACTTTTATATGTTTCCTTTTACCTCCTCTGCTAGTTACAACCTTAAAGATGTCTGATCAAACATGAGTTTTCTTTCATAAATCCATGCTGATTCTGCTAAGTAGTATTATTTTCCAAATGCCCTGTTATATTTCCTTAATAGATTCCAGCACTTTCCCAATAATTGACATCAAGATTACTGGTTTATAATTCCCAGTTTTGTTTTTCTCTTTCTCTGTCTTAAATAGTTTTGTTCCCATCCAATCCATGGGAACTGTTCAACTATGGAATTTCAGACATTGCATCCACAATGTACTCAGTCACTTTCTGAGTTGGCTTTCAGTCCCATTCATTTCCTAAATACTACTTCTGTAAAAATTGTATTTTTACTCATTCCTTTTCAACTTTTCACTAACTCTAAACTGATGGTTTTCAACTATTAGCAGGAGTTTTCTGTCATCTTATATTCCTCAATATAATTTCTCCTGTCTCATTCTAAAAGAGACTCACAATCACTTCAATATTTTAGTTTTCACATATCTAACAGCAGCTTTTACAGTCTGTTTTTATGTTTCTTGCTAGAGTACTCTTGCATTCTACTTTTCCTTATCAACACCCTGGTGCTCAGATATTGTATATATTACAGAAGAACTGATCTTTCCTGGGTTAAAGTGTTTAGCTTAAATTTGGAATTTGTTGGGGATAGAATATTATTTAACTATTATGTATACACACATAGAAACAAAACTTGCAATACTACAGGTGCCACACTGAAGTGTATATCAATGTTCTCTTCTTACAGTGCTGGCTCCATATGCTGCATGCCAGTTGCAGAAAGGTGAGTACCACATATATCACAGATTATCTGCAACTTTTCCAATTGTTTTCAATTCTTTCATGACCCTTTGACCGAGAAAATACTTGAAGCATATAACTTTTGATCTCTTTAGTGAGACTAAATTTTAGGTATCACTGAAGATAAAGTATAATCTTCCAGTGAGAAGTATTTCTTATTGATAGGTTGCATATGAAAAAGATATTTACTTTCATGGGAGGATCTAGGATGAAGGGTTGCTGTTTAAAATATAGGGATGTGCCCACTGAAGAGCGATGAGGCAAAATCCCTTTTCCTGAGTCTTTGGAACCCCTTTCCTTAGAGGATGGTAGAAGCAGAGCTTTGAATGGAGATTTGAATAAACAAGGGGGTGAAAGGCAGGAATGTGGAGTTGATCTTACAGTCAGATCAGTTATGATCTTATTGAATGGTAGAGGGGCTCCTAATTCATCTGTAATCATATGTAATTTCATTTTCCATGTCAGCTACTCATGACTGTATCAGAGCAGTAGTTTTGGTTCAGTTCAGATATGCTGAGCAAGAAGAAACCTACGTAATGAAATCACCATTGACGTCATCAAAGTGATTAGACTTGTTGTTGAACCAGATAAGAGAAAAATATTGTATATCTTCTCATTACCAGTACCCTTTCAGCAGTAAAAAGGGCTATCATACGTGACAACCACAAGCATCAATGAACCATAAGGATCTTTCTGATGTCTAGCTCAAATTTACAGCTGAGCAATGTATGCCATTGTAATTGTTGGAGAAATGATCGATACACAGTAAGTTGGATCAATAATGTATCTCGAAGACAAGAGAAATTCGAGGAGTAATAAGGCATCACAATGAAACTGATGATATGTAGAACAGTTAAAAATAAATTACACTGGAAGGAAAATAAATGAAAGGAAAACATACATTGATCATAGCTTCCTGTTTGTTTTCCTGGTAGAAGACAGGAATATGTGCTGGAAAATTACACACTCATTTTGATGATGTTCTGACTCTTCTAATGCTTTGAAAATAATTGAGTAAAATGATGAGTTTCCCTATGTCAGGAGTTTGTCTGTAGCTTGGAACACTACAAGGTTTAAGTTTAAAAAAACATATAAATGAAAATGTAAATAAGTATTAAACAGATGATTATTTATGTATTAGCAATATAGCAGTTTGGAATTAAATGTGAATGTTGTTAGGTTATAAATGCTATGGAAGGAAAATGTCACATTGTGAGAACTGATACTGACTAATGGCTTCACAAGAACCAATCTCAATGAAAACCAATGTCAAGCAAGGCTGCGTCATTCCCCAATACTTCTCAGTCGCTCTTGCTGCATTGTTGCATCTCACCTAGGACAAACTTGGGAATGGAGCTAATTTTCCAAACTAACAGGAAGCTTTTTTAGCCAATAGTGATTACACTCCAAAGCCAAGATTACCCAAACCTTGGATGAGCTACAGCGTGCCGATGATGCCAGCATTTCCGCACACTCAGAAGCCAAGTTCCAAGCTCTTGTGGGCACTTTCCAATAGTTCTTACACACAAACTCTGTAAGACGTGGGTCCAGTGCCAACCTGTCCCCAGTGCATTCTACTGTCCTCTGACAATTTAGGCTTTGGGCGAGACTCTGGAAAATGTGGACCGCTTCCCTTAACTCAGGATTCACCTCTCAGCTAAGGCAACCTTGATGAAATTCATCACTGCCTTCAATGTGACAGCACATTCTTTGGTTGATTGAGAAGAAGAGTACTTGATGATCAAGGCTTTGGGCCTGATATGAAACACAGTCTTCCATGTAGCAGTGATTCCAGCCTTCCCTATATGCTTCTAAGACCTGGACTACCCACAACAGGCACCGGAAAGATACCACTGATGCCCTCCAAGTTCACTGGAGGTATAAGTGAACCAGTCACAGTGTCCTCTTCCCGGTCAATAACCCCAGAAGTGAGACTTTAGTTACATTCAACTGGCTACCTTGGGGCGGGCCACACTGTCCACAATTCTCTGACACCAAACTCCTGAAACAAACATTCTATTAGAAGCTCAGGGATGTGCCCAATGCCTTCTTGGAAAAATTGTGACATTTCCATTGACTACTGGGAATGTCTGGCCCTTGACCACTCAGAGTGGATCAATTGGGATTGCCATAAGAGATACAAGGGCATGCATCAGGAGCAAATACAGGTCTCAGCTAAGTGACAGAAGGAATAGCCCACCTCACCACCTCCCCAGCCCATCCGTCGAAGAATCAGCTGGCCACCTTGGAACCCACAGAACCAGCTTGAAGTAAACTGTTCTCAATCCCGTGGGACTGACTATGAAGAAGAGGAAGAGTTAACACAATTTTATGAGACAGAAGTAATTTGACAATTGTTTATCAGTTACTCCTGATCCCTCATTCCATCCCATTATGTTCATAATGTATCCTGAGAGAATTAACATTGGATGGAGACGGCAATGTTCCCAAGTCTTGTATTTCTCTCTCATTATATAATGCAAATAAAAACAGATTTTCCAATCCGTCCAAAATCTTACCGGATCAGTGGCTCCTCTTCCAGTACATCTGATACTGTGGATTTTCCAGTGCAGTCAGCTGCTGCCTAGGTCACAGTGTGGCCAGCTATATCAAGGGGTTTAATTTTGCCTCGCCTGCATAATGAGCTACGATTTATCTCCCAAAGACATCCTTTCATTTCTACTACTTTATCTAACCACCTTAACCAGCCCTGTAGTCCCTCAAAATAACAGGCCAGAACTTGCTGACCCAGTCCCCCAACCAGCAAGCATAGCCTGCAGACTTTCCAATTTATATTTATCAGGTTCAGATATTGAAAGGCTCATCTTATTGGCTCAAATCTTCCTGGACTACAATAGCAAAAGGCAACCAAGTCTTCATCACTAGACTGAGGAAGCCCTGCCCCAAAACACTGAAGGCTTTGATGGCTGGCAAACCCTTATTCCGGCAGCCAAAGAGAACAGCAGTTCATCTTTCTGAGTAGGGACATTGCAACCATTAGGACTCAACGTTAAATGCAACAATCACAGGTGACCTGTTTGTGTCAGACCTGGGCAGTTCTGATGTAAGATCATCAACTTGCAATGTTAATTCAGTTTTTATCTTACCACAGATGCTGCCTGACCTGCTGAATATTTCCAGCAGTCCCTTTTATTTCAGATTTCCAACATCGGCTACGTTCTGCATCTCAGTTCCACCAACATTAAGGTTGTGAAAGGTGACAGCCAGGTACATGCACAGGGGTTCTCCTTGTTTAAGTACCCACTGTACACATTGGATACTGTTCAATTTGGAAGTTTAATATCCTTATTTAATATAAACATGCCAGGTGAACATAACAACATAAGAAATAGCAGCAGGAGTAGGCCATCTGGCCTGTTGACCCTGCTCCACCATTCAACAAGGTCATGGCTGATCTGCCCATGGATTCAGCTCCACCTGAAATTAATAGGAGAACAAAAAGACCCCTACTTTGGCAGTTTCTAAAAAAATCTATCAGTAAGCAAAAGTCACCCCATTTATCCATCCCATTTGTCCATCACACTTTTGAGGTCATCAGTCAAGCAACTAGGTACAGCTGTCAGTAAGCATTTTAAATAACTAACTTTTCTTGATATTTTCTAAATATGGTTAATCAGTAATAAAGTTCAAGTGTTAACATGTTAAAATGTCACATCTTATTTATGACTGAACATACCAAAACAGAGTCTGGCTTGTTCTAGCACAATGCAGCTTGATGTTATTTAAGTAACTTTTCTAGGCAAATTTAATGCAAATTTTTCAGCAAGAACTTCACCTAACACAAAGAGCAACGCATTGTTAGCAGTTTCCTGGTAGTTGAAAATAACTCTGTTAATATAAATTCCAATTTCCTGGACACTGATTCTTTTCTACGTGTTGTGCTATATTCTTGGGCGGTGAAATAGTGAACAGGATTAGGATGCTATTACTTAATGGGGAGAAGGCCTCCTCTCTCTAATTGTTATTCAGGAAGGATACAAGCTGATAAAACCTATTATCATTGACTGTTAGTGCTTGGTAGCTGATACTTTTGTTCTCTGGACACAATCCCATTAAAAATTGAGACCCATCCTATTCAGCGGAAAGAAAGGACCTAATTTCCTCTGTTTTGAGCATCTCCAATTCCAGCTATCATGCAGACAAACACAGATCTCTGG
>JARFYF010000050.1:14568287-14578920 GCA_030265395.1 Rhina ancylostomus
CCTTAGCACTCTCAACTCCTCCTTATCTTGTCCCCTTCCTGTCAGCTAATGCTTAGAATCTATAGAGAGGTTGTGCGAGTAAGCACTAGTGGTAGAGAGAATAAAACTGGGTCTTTCAACTTAGCAAGCCACTTATGATAATATCAACTTTCATTCAGGAATTTCCTTCCTCGATTAATTAGTACTTTGCAAATTGCATAAGAAAATATAATTTGCCTGTGTATATCTTGCTCTTTCCCCATCTCCCTAATTTGGTTCCAGTTAATTTGTAGTCTTTATTTTGTTGATTGTGAATTGGACTGTTGTCTTGATGGAAGAATTGGACTTTACATGGCTCCTCGTATCCTCGATAAAAATCTCCCTACTTTATGACATCGCAATAACTTTTAAGTCATATAGGGATTACCCTGCACAGGAGTTTTCTCCTTCCCCACTCACCATGTACAAGCCCAGTCCCAGCTGTGTCCAGCTGAGCATCGAAAGTAGGGACTGTACAGGATGAATGGTCTTCAAGATAAGTTGCAATTGCTTGACATTAACCTTGTTGTGAGTAGATTAATTGGCCACCGTGACTTACCCCTGATATAGGTTAGTACTTGAATAAAGTTAGATACCTCTGATGTAGATGGGTACTCGCAAATAAAGTTAGAGTTCATAGCGAGAGAAAATAGGTTAAAGAGAAGTAAGTGTGGGGAATGGGATTGATGAGTTTGCTCTGAGAGCCATCACAAATTTCTGTGTTATGGAAATATGAAATAGTGTAATCAAAGTTGTTACATCACTCAATTGGAGGAAGAACAAGTATAAAATATGGCAAATATTTATTGGGAACTTTTAAGTTTTCATAATTTACTGGATATTTTTCACTGATCTAATGTGAAGAACCAAGCAAAAGAGCCTAATATGTACTGCACACTTATACTGTCTGTCAACCTTAAGGGGACTGTGTTCTATTTAATTGCATCTAATTGTAAATACTATCAAGGGAGACATCTGTAAGTATGCATTCTAATTTCTCTAAGCTGCCACTTTCAAAATAATGACTGACTATTGGGACAGGCATATTGTTTACTTGTGATATTGTTAGAACAGTGCTCATAGATATAGTCAAATACCACATGAAGGGGAACATAATGTCTTTGCTCAATTTTTCACTGCAGTAGAGCTTAATGCACAAAATGACTGTTTCCCAGTCAATCTCTAATCAGTACCTTTAAGTACAACAGTTGGCAGATCTCTGTTGTATTCTACCCTGGAGCATATGCTTCTTCAAATCTATCTCTTGGAGTTATTTTTCCTAGGCAGGCTGCAACCAAGTCTAAAGAGTCCATTTGCCATCTAACCTTTACCTTGTAGCAATAAGTATCCCACTAGTCCTCAGATGATATTCCAAGCCAGTTCATGACTAACCCTGGATTTCTGGAACAAGTCTAGGACCCAACCCTCCTTGCTTCGGATTGGAATACAGCCATAAGCCCGTATTGTTGATTATTTGTTAACATGAAAACCCCAGTGAATGGGGTTAAAGCAAAGCTTGAGCTATTCGTTGTGGGGCTCAGGTGGCTCACTTCTGACTCAGAGGCACAGTGGTGCAGCAGTTAGTGCTGCTGCCTTGGCTCCAGGGATATGGGTTTGATTCTGACTTTGGGTGCCATGGTGTTTGCACGTTCTCCCTGTGACAGCATTGGTTTCCGCTGAGTGCTTCTGTTTCCTCCCACATCGCAAGGTGTGCTGGTTGGTTAATTGACTGCTCCTGAGTGTGGGTAAGTGGCCAAAGGGGGGTTGATGAGTATGGTGAGGGAAATATGTTGCAGAGCGAAGGAGAAATAAGGGGAATGGGACTGATGGGATTGTTCTTTAGGAAGCCAGAATGAACCTGATGGGCTGAACTAAATAGAACACAGTCTCCCTTAAAGTTGACAGGCAGGGTAAACTTGCAGTACATTAGGCTCTTTTGCTTAGTTCTTCACATAAGGCTACTGAAAACTATCCAGTAAATCATGGAAACAATTGTTCCTGATAAATATTTTCCATATTTATATTTGTTCTATAATAGACATAGAGTAATACAGCACAAATACAGGCCTTTCGGCCCAACGAGTCCATGCCGACCACGTTGTCCACCTAGCTAGTACCAATTCCTGCGTTCAGCCCCTCCCCACCATGTACCTATCCAAGTGTTTCTTAAATTGTACTATTATATCTGCCTCAACCACTTCTTCTGGCAGTTCATTCCATATACACACCACCCTCCTCGTTTTTAAAAAAAAGTTGCCCCTCAGATCCCTTTTAAATCTTTCCCCTCTCACCTTAAGTCTATGCCCTCTAGTTTTAGACTCCCCTACCCTGGGGAAGAGACTGTTACTGTCCACCTTATCTATGCCTCTCATAATTTTAAAACTTCTGTAAGGTCAGCCTTCATTCTCCTACATGCCAAGAAATAAAGACCAACCTCTCCCTATAACGCAGGCCCTCTAGTCCTGGCAACATCCTTGTAAGTCTTTTCTGCACTCTTTCCAGTTTACCCACGTCTTTCCAGTGTTGTAATAAGTGAGTTAGTAAGAATGCTCACTGCAGAAAACCAACAGCAATTTATAAATCCTCTCCGGCAAGGATGCTCTTGGACACCAGAAGTACACAGAGTTGTCAGATTGAGAACCCAATCCTCCCACATTGCTGAATTGACATCTATTCTGCCAGATTGACTGCTAATCCCCTATGTTCGACTCGCACTTTAAACCAAGTTGCAGTGTTTCGCTGCAAGAACAGACCTGGTGGCAGCATGTCCCACACCAAATGACACATTGCCTCCTTCATTTCTGCCTTGCTGCTTAGTTGTTGCCATCTGGTTGATAGGAGTTCTTAGTTTTCTGAGAGATGAAGGACGCAAGTTAACGTCATGTTGAGGGAGGGTCAAGTGAGGTGGATGCTTACACCATCGGCAGCTTACAAATGGGAAGAGATTATTGGTTGAGGGGAAAGTGGAGGGTAAGAAAGAGGAATGGTTATGAGAAATTTCTCACCTTCAATGGTTTGTGTGCTGCCAGAGGCTATGGAATTAGTGGTGAATAATTCAGTAATGGCCAGCACTTATCTCCAGTGGTTAGCAATAGCTTCAGCCCCCATGTTCTGAGTGGGTTGTTGGTTCTGCTGCTGCTGGTTATGCTTCATCTCAGAAGCTGAATAACTGGCGGTCCATACAAGCTGAGAAATACACATGGGGGTCTTGGAACTGTGGCATGGAATGTTCAAGGGCATGCGGATGTTAAATTAGAACCCTGATTGATAGAGATTGTTGGTAGTTGAGTGAGGTCCTTGACCTGTTCTAGATCAATTCCAGAAATCTGTTTCCTATGCAGCACTAACATACATCAGCACCATAAAAATATAACATTTACTGTGAGAATGCTCAGTATGTCAACATGTTTTTGTATTGGTGCCTTTTTGTTCTGGTTTAGGCTACACAATGAAGATGACAGCTGTAGCACTGATAAATCTGACCCGGCGCCTTCCACCTCTCCAACATATGCAGCAACTGTTGCCAAAACCAGCTCAGTGCCTTCAGCATCAACAGCATCAGGTATCGACTTAATTTTACCCATTTATATTGCTGCTTAGTGAGTGACCAGATTATAATGCCCTATGTGCCAAGTGGAAAAGTAGGCAGGGAGTTTTATGAGCTGTATAAAGGGAGCTGTTTAGGCTGCACAGTGGTACCCAGATATCTCTACAGCTGTGTAACGCAGTGGACAGAGAATTATCTGGACTTTACATAATACAAGAGAATTCCAAATGCTATGTGGGTACGACATAGACGTGGCTAAAGGGAAAAAAATACCCTGCAGATGCTGGATATTTGAACAAAAAACAGAACATACTGGAAATGCTCATTCAGCCAAGCAGCATCTGTAGAGAAAGAACAGGCCACTGGGAACCTAGAGTCACATTTCAGTTTGATTGGAGGTACCTCCATTTTCCTTAAAGATATCTTCCTTTTTCCTTAACCATCATTTCCCTTCCACACAGTTGACAAGGCTCTCATCCACATCTGCTCCACCCACATCTGCGCTCTCCCCTATCTGTCCACCCAGCTTAAGGAACGGGTCCCCCGCCCTCACTTCCATCCCAACAGCCTTTACATTTCTTGGATTACCCTCCATAATTTCTGCCATCTTCAATCTCATGCCACCACAGACACATCCTCGCCTCCCATTTCGTTGTTCATGTGGCATCTTTGTTCACTCGTCTATCCCCACTAACATCCATTCCCTGCTCATGGCACCTTCTGACGCACCCTCGTGAGATACAGCATGTGGCCCTTTTATCACTTTTCACCCAGGGACTCATTAACTCCTTCCAGGTGAAGCAGCTAGTGACTTGCACTTCCAATGTAGTGACTGCATTTGGTGTGCACGATGTGGATTCCTCCTCATTGGAGAAATCAAACACAAATCAGGTGATCACTTTACAGAACATCTCCATTCAGTTCATCGGGTTACCCTTGTCATTTAAAATCTCCATCTCACTCCCACTTTTCCCATTCTGTCTTTTTCACCCCTTATACTGTTACAATGAAGCAAAGTATAACCTCAGAGAACAGCAACTTATCTTCTGACTCAGCATGTTACAGCCTTCAGGATTCAACATTGGATTCAATGATTTCAGTTAATCAGACTTTTGAGTTCGTATCAGAACTCGTCAGTAATGCTGAAATGTCATCAGGCTGTAATATTAACCGTTTTTTTTGTTACCACAGGTGCTGCCCTAATATCTCCAGAATTCTCTTCTATGTCAGGTTTTTAGAAACTGCTGTATTTAGCTGTTTCGTATCTTATGGTTCTGGAAGTGGTTTGCTTTACCTTCTCTTTTCTCATTTATCTTCTGTTTCCACTTCCATCAGACAGGCTGCAGTTAACAAGGCTTCACCACCCTCGCAACCATTGTAATGACCACTTGTGACATCTAGTGTATCGTGTTCTCCACTCTGTCCTCTCCATCCTTCTCAGCAACTTAAAACATGTTTACTTTCTAACTTTTCCTATTACTGATGAATGGTCATTGACCTGAACATTAATTCTATCTGTCTCTCCACGGATGCTGCCTGATCTGTTAAGTATTTCCAGCATTTACTGTTTTTATTAGTAAATGAACTCTCTGGCATGTACAGTGCAATACAAACGGGAGCTTATTTCATTACTAAGAGAAAACTAGCAGGTTTAAACAATCGGGTATGAGTGTTCTGTTGTACATTATTGGAAATTAGGAGTCAAGAAATATGTAGTCTCAATAAAAAGAAAATGTTTGTGCTAATCTACACATTGTTCTTCAGTTTTATGTCATGGGGAGTTGGATTGTGTTGTGTCAGGCTTTGATTTAAATGAATATACATATCACCTGACCCACAATGATATCCTTTCCTCCAGGATACTCTGAAGAAGGTGGTGCTACACGTGGCGAGATCATTCCTGAGCATGAGTTTGCTGCTGGACCATTGCATCTGGATGATGAGACTGAGTTCCCTCCTGTGAGCATACAGAATAACTAAAGCCTGAGCCAACACTTTGTCACTCACCAGGGCAAGTGTTAATCTGAAACTGAGAAGAGAGTACTCCAGTAGCAAACACACCTTGATCTGACACTGAAACTGACCTGTCTTTAGGATTAACACTTTAAGGAATGCAAAATTTCTCTGAGACGGGATCCAAAGTGACACAAGTTTCAAGTAGTCTCTTGCTTAAATTGATATGCTTTCCTCATTAATATTTTTTAGTATGTAGCATAATCATAGTGTGGGATAAAGAAAACAAAACCTTTTCCCTGTAAACTGCTGGTGCACCTGACAATCAGAAGGATGAAATCTCAGTACTGAGAAGTACTGGTAGTCTTTGGATTTGCAGTATGTTTCCAAGCAATGCAGGATGTGCACAGAATAGTGAATGCTGTTGCCAAAACCACCAAGATAGGTGTCTATGAACAGGTTGGAATTCTTGTGATTGGATTTCAGTTTGCAGCATCCATGCCCAGCAGAATACTGGAAGTGAGGGAAGATCAGCCAGTAGTCATCACCAGCACCACACCTCATCTCACACCTGCAATACACCCAGCATATTTAGTAAGAAAGGGGAAAGATAAACATTTTCTAAAGTTCAACTGGACAATTAGAAACATAGAAAACCTACAGCACAATACAGGCCCTTCGGCCCACAAAGCTGTGCCAAATGTGTCCCTGCCTAGAAATTAATAGCCCTCTATTAGCCCTCTATTTTTCTCAGTTCCATGTACCTATCCAAAAGTCTCTTAAAAGACACTATTGCATCCACCTCCACCACTGTTGCCGACAGCCCAATCCATGCACTCACCACTCTCTGATTAAAAAAACTTACCCCTGACATCTCCTCTATACCTACTCCCCAGCACCTGAAACCTATGTCTTCTTGTGGCAACCATTTCAGCCCTGGGAAAAAGCCTCCGACTATCCACATGATCAATGCCTCTCATCATCTTGTAGACCTCTATCAGGTCCCCCCTCATCCTCCGTCGCTCCAAGGAGAAAAGGCCGAGTTCCCTCAACCTGTTTTCATAGGGCATGCTCCCCAATCCTGGCAGCATCCTTGGAAATCTCCTCTGTGCCCTTGGTATGGCTTCCACCTCCTTCCTGTAGTGAGGTGACCAGAACTGAGCACAGTACTCTAAGTAGGATCTGACCAGGGTCCTATATAGTTGCAACATTACCTCTTGGCTCCTAAGTTCAATTCCACGATTGATGAAGGACAATCCACCATATGCCTTCTTAAATTGTTTTAAATATTAGAAGGAAAAGGTTAATTCAAATGGTCCAAGACATATTGCACTAACTTTGTGTAAAACTGTTTATCACATCTCCAAATATTCAGGCAGCTCTTTCAGTAATTGCTGGGGTATTTTAATGAAGGAGGAACACTTGCTTGTAAGTATTTTGGGCATAAACTCAGGTTATATAACTAAAAAAATTTGAAAATTGATAGTTTCATTGACATAGTCCTGCTGGGAAATAGGTTAAAACATTAGAGGTAAAAATATAATTGAAAAGTGGGAACTTCATGCAAAGTGCTTAAAGTACTGAGTTTTCAGTCCAAGCGCTCCATGCATTGCAGGCATGGACACCACATTGTAATCTTCATTCATTTATGCACAGCTCACAGTAACAAAGGCCTGTTCATTCAGAAGAGGGTTCACAGCTTAAAGGGGTGGGTCAAGGCAGATGGTGGGAGCTCGCCTCAGTTGCATCACCTTTAAGAGGGTCCTTACCCATTTATCCATTAAATCTCTTGACTCTACCCTTGCCTCAGCGTAACACCCACCCCACCCTTCTCCAAGTTCACAACACCTCCATTCCCACTTACCCCTCCCTCCCTCTCCCATTCACCGATCTGCTGGGGTGATTCAACACCCAACTGACCACCCAACCACTGACTCCACTCCCTCAACCTCCAACACAAACACCTCCAACCAGCCAACTAACAAACCCCTCCTAACTGCTGACCAGAATCTCTGATAACTGACCAACACTCCCAATGCCTCCAACTGTCAACCTCATACTCAGACTCCTCAACCAGATATCAGTCCTTCTTACTAGCGCCTAGCCACTCACTGATATCCTGACTATCAGTCCTCCCCAGCCGACCATCACAGATACTACCCCCTGACCATCAGGCCATGCCTTGACCAGTTACCCTACGTATTGACTTCTAATTCAACCAACCCTCCAACAGTCAACCCTCTTACCTTTCTTCACAACTTTCCCAGTGGAGTGAGCAAAGGAAAGACCTTGAGAGTGTAAGGCCTGTTCAGGAGTGCGCACCTTGCCCACTACTGGAATTTTCCAGTGACAGGCTCTTGAACAAGTGGTTTGTTGACCTGTCACATACAAGTCAAGTTTATTGTCATGTGCACAAATACAGTGAGGTACAGCTATGATGAAAAACTTGGTTGCAAACTGCCTGGTTTTCATGTCTTTACAGACACCGACCAATTTCTAGACATGCCATTCTCCCAGCTGACGTGTCCTGCTCATGGCTGCTCTGTAATTGGCTATTAAAACTGATGACTTTCCCCATTGGGTTCTCATTGCACTTTACCTCCTCTGGAGGTGTGATGTGACCAGCGGCACTAAAAGTGTAACGTTTCTGTTGTCCAACCCTATTGCAGTACTGACTACCAACAGTCCCAGATTATTCATGCAATACATGTAATTTTTGGGTTCAAAAATAATTGACAAGATTTTCCTCCCTGAATTAGATTTTAATTTCCAAAATTAGAGAAAGGACATAGGCCCCACATTTAAAGATGGAACTTCAACCTAGAAAATTTGTTAAAGACTTCTTCTAAAGACTTTCCATGCTCCTATAGGGCCTCTTATATTGACAGAGGCAGTTTTCAGTTACAATGACATTGTTTTGCCATTTATCCGTAGCTGTGTAAAACTGCTCACAGTGCAAATATGCCAATGATCACGTAATGCTGGACCTTGTGGTATCTATTTTCTCAATCAATTAATTAAATTGCATGCTGCTTGTGTTCTACATTTTTCGTTCTTCTGTCACATAATTTCTTGAAGAGATTTAGAGCTTCTATCCGCATCACATGCACTTTTGTGTTTCGATAGCTCGTTGACCATTAATTCAGTTGCACATAGGCTTTTCAGAGAAAGTAATAAAAACACAGAACAGTCTCTGATGGTGATGTAGTCAGGAAATAAGCTAAAACTTTTTAATGTTTAATGATCGTCCTTTACTGGCTATTCTGCCTATGCCATCAATTTATAGTTGAATATCAGCACTTTTTAATAGCTTTGTGAAAGCAGTCTATGTTTTGATGCCCACAGCCATAGACAAGAATCAGCAGCTGACAAAGTCAGATTTGCAGTCTCTTGGTTGCTCTGGCTGGCGCACTGCCAGGTTTCGGAATGAGGGTGGTCCCATTGTACTCAGTGGCCCCAAGGTAGCTACAGATTAGAAATGTTTTTCAGCTTTTTTTTTTGCCAACAGTAAGGTTGATTTCTTTTCAGTGTTTCTTAAGGCAATTTTTCTTTATTTCAATCTAAGTCTTCAAGGACTGTTCAGCCTTGTTTAGATTTGTCATTGAATATCGGTTACTGTATGCTGGATGGCCTCTGTAATGCAATATAGAGATCTAACTGTAGATGGGTGCAGCGGATGTGTGGGGGTGGAACCTTCCATTTAGCTTGTGGAGTGACAGGTGGATGATCCAATAGCAGGTTTGAGTATATGATGTTTTGTGAGTATTAGACTATTTATGCTTCCATTTGGAGTCAATGAATGAAACACAATGCTTCCTGTTTCACCCTAAATCTAATAATACCCTTAAATTAATACTGAATCATTTCAACTTTGTCCAGCTGCATGCAAATATTGATTTAGCTGGGATCCCTTTGAACATGATCCTCTTTGTGGTTTGTAATATGACACCATACAAATTGTCAAAACCATTTAGCCTCTATTTGTAGTGACGTTTTTTATGGAATAGAGTGATAGAGGGGAAGAGCTGTATCATAACAGGAACATTGGGATTAATTGGGAAAAGAAGACTTCTCTTGGTAAACCATTCTCTTCTGCTTCTGTAGTTTTATAACGCCTTGAGTGAAAAAACTCTTGCTGGCTTCTCTTTTTACTGATTTCTTAACCTTTAATTTGAATCCCTGCTTGTTTGTACCTTCATTGTAGTAAACAAATATTTTAATGTTCTATGCAATAAACTTTTTATTGATAACTTTGATGTTCAGTAGATTGTTCACCAGTATCATATCCTTGGCTTCTTCACTGTTGCGAAGTATTTACAGAGCACTGCAGATGTAAGATATTTAAAATACAACATAAACTATTCAGGGGAGTGAAGGGGTATTGCTGCTGTATGACACACAGCCAAATGCTATTGGCCGAGCAGAGGCTTGAAGAAATGGCAACAGCTACTATTGAAGCTTTGGGATATTTGTCACAAATGTATCAAAGAATATCTTTATGATCATTATGGAAGCTCGGTGATGTATGATCAGTGCTTGAGAAGAAGAGAGAGGAGCAAACCCTTCAGGAATCATTTCCTTGTGGAGAATTCTTATAACCTCAATTAATAAAAAAATTGTTTAGATTTATCTAGCCAATATCATGCTTCATTCGCAAAGTATTCTTTATTTTTAAAATAACAAAGAAATGCACAAGGGTGCAGTAAGGGTGTTTATAAAATATAAATTCCGTGGTCTTAACACATACAAAGTTTCTGTTAAAATACTTCTGCTCATCTGTAAATCTCCTTATAACCTACCTATCTCTGCAACTTCCTCTGTGCCCAGCTCAACAATCTGCTTCAGAAACAGTAAATAAGAAGGGGCCAATAGTGGCACAGCTGGTCGAACTCCTTTGTCACAGTTCCAGTGACTTGGGTTCAAACCTACCCTCCTGTGTTGCCAGAAGGATTTTGAACATTCTCCCTGTGACTCTGTGGGTTCCCTCTCGGTGTTCCATCTTCCTTCCCACCCAAAGACGTACAGGCCAATATGCTAAATGGCCACTGTAAATTGTCCTATGTGTGTTGGTGAGTGGAATTCAGCGGGGCAATATGGGGGGTGGGGGGGTGGGGA
>JARFYF010000050.1:14612004-14627872 GCA_030265395.1 Rhina ancylostomus
TGTTTTCCATTGTGACGCAGTGATAAATGACTGCTGTGGCATCAGGATAACTCCCTGCTCTTCTTCAAACAATACTGTGTGTGTGTTTTTTACATAAACATAAATGGACAGATGGCATTTTGGTTTAATGTCTGTGAAAGATACCCCTTGAATATTGTAGTACCCCTCCATGTGCTAATGGAGCGTCAACCTAGAATGAAGGGTATATTGAGGTGGCCTGCTGGAGGTCTATTTATAGTAACTTTTATACTACCAATGGAAACTTCTTATCACCTTTAGTGCATCTTTCAGACAGCTCTTTGTCAATCCAGTAGGGCCTCCACTATGACACTGTGCTCTGCATTGAGCTCACTGTCCCAATAGAATCTTCTGGCCCTTGCACTGGTGGATGGCTTCTGCTAAAGATGTCCCAGGCCGAGGAGGTGGACCTGGGCTTCTTGAATGATACAACCAGAACAGAAGACAGCCAAAATATGTAGAATTTGGCTGCAATTTATTTTATTTTACAGTTTCCAGACATACAAGTACAGGAAAGCATTTTTTCTGAGGCCCATCCATTCTTAGTCAATCACTTGCAATTATAGTGTCCAATAGAGATTTGCTGGACAAACATTAAAATTCCTATGATTTCCATTTTTATGGTGCAAGCACAAACAGAGTACATGTTCTTCATTTCAACTTTAAGATGGTGCCTGGCCTACATCTGGATAAAATGTCAATTAAAAAGTATGGATAGAACATTATTTTTCATATTTGTTGCCCTAATGTTATAAATCAAAGATAATATATATTTCTCAACATGCAATCATCCCTCCCGCAGATTTTACTAAAAAAGCCAGTATCATGGAATTTTATTGATTGTAGAGCTTGTTTTAAATGGAAAAATCAACGTAAAGTTAACATGATATGAATGATCATTTAATGCTCTAGAGCTTTTGTTACCAACATTGGACACCCTCATTAACACTGGGCAGGATCTCAATGGCTGTGAAGGCCATTAAGGGGTGATATCCACCACTTATAGTCAGAGAGGTTCTGCATTGTGCAAGGTCTCCTTGTCTCATTATGATCTGGTCTCTCTCCAGAGTGATGAGTGCAGATACTCACCAATCGTTGGAAGATCTGCCCCATTATGTGCCCAAGTTTCTGGAGACGGTAATGAGCCACAACCCCCTGGCACAGCAGTAAAACAAGATGTTTATCTTGTTCTCTCTTTTCAACCTTTATATTTGATTTAATCATTCTAGTTGCTGGTAAAACTGTACACAACAAATAATTAACAATATGATGTGTTTATGCACATACAGGATGATTTTAATGCCTTGGGATTAGGTAAAGATCTAGACTGAATCCATATGTGTTTTAGCATTATGTTATAATCATTTAGAATGTCATTTAGTTTTCTGAGCTATATTGCAGAACTACAGAATGTACACAAAGGTGACAGTATTGTGTCTTCCAGGTGCAATGCCTAACACAATAACTGACCAGAGTTAAGAGTCAAGAAGAACAACAAGTGATCAAAAATTAACTGAATTTATGTGCACAGTGTTTAACAATGTGCCATAACAGAACTCAGAACAATATTTTTCATGAATTTGTCATAACTTTTCACAACTTCTCGCTAGAAATAGCTTTGGTTTTTTATTAAAGAAGTCATCTGTCAAAGTTTTTGGTTGATGTTGAATAGTTTATAGTTACATAAATAAATAAAGCACAGCACAACACAGAAATTCTAAGCAGGAGTAGGCCATCTGGCCTTTCGAGGCCTATGATGTACATTGACCTTCAAATCTTTCTTTAAATTCCTTGTAACAACTTTGATTAGTTTTTAATGAAATTACATTGCCCACCTCTACTCCCATCCCAGCCATATTTGTTCAAAATTATCTTACCATAATATTTTTTCTGACAGTTATCTGATTTTATATCTGAATTCTCAATACTAATGAAATATTCCTGATATTATTCATCCATGATTGAAATCATTGATGAGTCATAAGGCGACAATTAGTTAGTACAATTCACAGACCTTTCTGAGTTTCTTCAGGCCCAGCTTTCACTAATTTATCCAGGACTGTAGCAATCAACATAGTAATAGGAAAAGGCCATTCAGCCCTTTGACCCTATTCTGTCATTCATGTAAATCATGGCTGATATGTTTCTCAACTCCATTCATTGGTCTTTTCTGACCATCTCACAATCCATTTACCTACAAAAGGCTATCAATTTCCGTCTTGCAAATCACACTCGACTCGATCTCTTGTGACACAGAGTTCCAGACTGCACTTACTCCTTGTTTGAAATAGTGTTTTGCGATTTAAATCCTAAATTGGCATTGCTCAGATTTTAAGATTGTACCTCCACATTCTTTTTCTAAACCTTGGTTAGATCACACCTTACACTTTTAAACATCAGAATAGTATTAGCTCTCAATATTTAAACATCTAAGTACCAGGACTGTTCAGGGTAATCAGCACTTCTAAGGATATTATCTTTATCATAACATTCAGTAGGCAAACTTAATTCCATTTGGGATTGATAAAACCTTTGCACAACTGAAGCACTATTGCCTCATTTTTGAATTCCAGCCCTGAGCGCATAGTTCCAATATCTTGAGAGGGCCAGATTGACAATGAGGTGGTCGCAAACTTCCCGAGAGGTCCTCAATACCAGTATTCCCACTGTGTTCCCAGCTGAGTGCCTGGAAGCCCGCAGCATTGTGCCAACTTCCTCAGGTTTTCTACTAGTTCTGCTGAGAAAGCTGACCAATGAACCTGTGCCAGTTTAGACTTGGCACAGGTTATGCAACTCTATTCATTTCGTTGGAGAGGAATTGCCTTGAAAGAGATCGGAAAGCTTCAGGTAATCTTTATTTTTTGAATTATTTAAGTTAAATATAGTTAATTGTTGTAAAAGAGATTTGTTTAATTTATTAAATCATTTACATTTTAGCATATTAATAATATGATTAATTTGTAATTTCTTGAATGTTTGTCAATGTTTCTGAGTGCCAGTAACAATCACAGCAGGTCAAAATTTTTGATAGTTTAGACAGTTGGTAAGCTTGGGTGCAGTGCCTACAATTGGCATTATTATAAACCTAAATATAATTATTTCCGAAGTTGCTGCTGCCCTTGCTGCATTTGTGATCTGTGAGCCTTAGATTATATGTTCACCACAAAGCATCAATAATAAGGACTTAAGCAATTCTATCGTGTGTGGTAATCATTTCTAGTTGCAAAGTAAACCAACCTGCAAGGTCTGTTTACTGAGAAGTTCACTGACACCAAGGAGTACAAGGAATATATCTTAGTGCTGAAAATTATTTAAATAGAACTGTTAATTTATTGGTTAATCAGATACAGGAAATAACAAACTGAAAAATATTCTCCTTATTGGGTTGTGCCACACTGCACTGGGCACCCACAAGTGAAGTTTGGCCAGTTTGTTTATATACAAAGGGTTGGTACCCGCTACAGATCTACCATCACAACAGCAGTAGGAAGTGCAGCAATGGAGTAGCCAGCTACATCGGGCAGGTCACATTTCTTGCATGTCCAACACCACACTCCTAAAATGGACACTGCACTCCAAGCTCTGCCAAAGGAACTGCCAGATGGACAGAGGTAGAGATTCAAAGATACAGTATATTCAAGGTCTCCTTAAAAAAAATGCAACATCCCTACCAATGCCCAGGAAACTCTGACTTGTGTCTGCTCAAAGCGGAGCATGGCATTTGGGATGGCATTGAGAACTTCAAGTCAATGCACTAGGAGCAAACAGAATATCCGCATATGTGGCAGAAAGAGTTCACTACCTAACAAACTACCCTCCCACATGCCCCATCAAGCACCTCCTGCTCTGTCTACAGAAGGATCTGCAGATCTGCAGTGCCCTTATCAGCTACTTTAGAAGTCATAAAACCAGAGTGAAAGTAATTTGCCCTTGATCCTGAGGAAATGCCGAAGAAGAAAGTGAAAGGAAAAGGGAGTCATAAATAGAAAGCTGTGGTACAGTTGCATAAAGCAATAAAGTATGGGTTGTGTTACCTAAAGGAGAAGTATTATGAGCTGTGGATTCAAGACATCAGAAAACTAGATCTTGGCTCTAATTTAGTTTAAGGTTTGATCAGCACTTTGAGAAAAACACACTGCCAACAATTATGTTGCTGCTACCAGCCTAATATTCAGCTGTTACAGAATAGCAACATAACTAAATTACCCAGTGTCATTTTCTCTCTGCCTCCTTAACATGGAATACATCAGTAACCTAATCAAAAATGAATAGAATAGGGAAGAAATCTATCTTTGGATGTCAATGGAACGAAACGTACAAAGCTCTCTATGAGCTGCCGATGTTGTCTTAAGTGCTTAATGCCGGCAACAAAAGATTTTGCCATGTATGTATTCTAATAAAGAGCTTAAATGTGGAAAATTAGATTTTACAGCTGCTGAAAAAATGAAAAATAATGGAGTGTTACTGGAAGAGTTTACAGTTGGAGCAGTAAATACAGGGCTTGAGAGCCTTATCAGATGGCTCACAGATTGAATTATTTGTAAAACAGGGATTTTCCCTGATGATGTGGTCAAAATGTCAAGCAAAACAGATTAGTTGGACATTCATAATTTTGTGAGATCTTAATTCTATTCAAATTGTTTGCTCCATTTGCATACCAAACAAAACTGTGTTCAACACAAAATTGGTTTGGTTGTGATAATGCACTACAAAGATCTCTTTAAATGCCTTCTTCCTGGTTTGTACTAAAATAATAAATGTTACCTTGTGACTACTGTGGGATTGGCCAAGCAACATCTTTGTTATATCCAAACCGTCAAAACGTCTGTTTGGAGGCAGGCTTGCTCCTGCTAGCGGAATCAGGGTGGAAAATATATCCAGTGTGCTGCAAAAATTAAATATTCTTAGGATGAAACATTATTATTTTATAAGCTCAGAGTTTTAAGAATTATAAAACATTTTTACAAAGACAGTGATGTCCTTGATGAAAGTAGTAAGCATTTTTTTTAACATTTGAGTTTAGAAAAGCCTGCATGTTGAACTGAACCTCTAATCAAGAATGTATTTGAACTCAGATCCAAGAGATAAAAGGACATGCTGACTTATCTCTACTGCATGAATGAATCTTGAGTGAATTGGTAGACAAATACAAATGTAAAAGAGAGTTCAAATTTCAGAGAACTCTGACGTCAAAAATCCAAAAACTAAACAGATATCTAGGAGTGATTACAAATAAGTATTTGCTTTGATTTCTTTGCCAGCTTTCTCCTCCTCTCTAGTGAAGCCACTGGCTTTTGCCACAGTTTAAGTAATTTCTCTCACTGACACTTAAACAACATATTATATACGTATCAAAGAGTAATTCAGTGGATTATTCAACTGCAACTCTGTATCTATAGTTGTAATTGCTCTAGCAGGCAGATGACCTATGAAGGTCATTAATAGGCCACAAACATTTTGAAGAACATTTTGGATAACTTGATTCTCCATCACGTCAGTGCAATCATGTTAGGGCAGTAAACTCAAATACTTTGGTTATTCTCCTACCTAAGCAGTGAGCTGCTTGTTGTGTTAGTTGGGATTTTGCCTGGCCAATATGCTATTGCTGGTATTCGATGGCCACCTTCCCATGTAGTCCTTTTAGCTGAACTGCCACCTAAGTCAAAAACAAAATTTATTAAACATTAAATTAACCAATATCACTGTTAACAGGTCAACAATTTGCTTCTTAACAACTTCTAAATTTACCAAGATTCTATGTTGAAAACTGAAAATTCCGCACTTTGACCTCTCAACTATTTGCTCTTCCCCACCAAAAAAATTCAGTTGCTAAGCAACTAACATTAATTGGTTTACAATTCACCAATTTGTACCATTAGGTTTTCACTGAGTGTATTAACTTACTCATTAACAAGGAGAGTTCCTCACTTGAACCCCTATCATGACACTGTTACATTATGTGATAGCCAGATCTACTCCTATGATTGGGTGAGTGCTCTGAAAGCAACAAATTACAATCCAATGGTTTACACAGTTAGGGTAGGGTTAGACCAAAGCACATCTAACATTAGTTTTAAGGCATAAGGAATTTATTAATAGTTAAGATCAAGTCTTTCCTGATGGTTTTCTTGTTTTTGTGTTGGATAACATGTCAACAAACAACAGAAGTGAAATCCTTGTCAGGGAAGCTGAAGCTAAACCTTTTCTGAATGTACTGACTCTCAATGAGCTAAAGTTTCTGGTCTTATGGTGTAATCATTCACCTGGTGAGGAGATTCTGCAGAGTAAATTTAGAAGAAGGATATGCAGACCCCAAGGGTTAAATTAGAAGGAAGGATGCCGCATAGATGTATGGCATTTCCTGGTACAAAGGTATTTGAATAATATAATTAAATTTTCAAGATATCATGAACAACTGATAGGATGGTTGATTTTAGAAATATGTGTGTGTGTGTGTGTGTGTGTGTTTCAACAAGGCCAGAGATAATACTCAGCCCTAAGTGCCCTGAAAAAGTGATGGTCCCATAGTATTGCTGGTAAAAAGTTCCAGTATTTAGACTCAGAGTTCATAGAGTTATACAGCATGGAATCAGACCCATTGGCCCAACTGGTCCATGCCGACCAAGATGCCCCATGCAAGCTAGTCCCATTTGTCAGTATTTGGCCCATTACCTTCTAAACCTTTCCAATCCATGTACCTGTCCAACTGTCTTTTAAAAGTTGTTATTGTACCTGCCTCAACCACTTCCTCTGGCAGCTCAATCCACATACACACCATCCGTTGTGTAAAAAAGTTGCCTCTCAACTTGCTATTAAGTCTTTCCCCTCTTATTCTAAATCTATGCCCTCTAGTTCTTGATTCCCCAACCCTGGTAAAAAGACTGAGGGCATTCACCCTATCTATGCCCCTCATGATGTTATACACCTCTGTAAGATCACCTCTCAGTTTTCTACGCTCCAAGGAATAAAGTCCTAGCCTGTCCAACCTCTCCCTATAACTCAGTCCCTCAAGTCCTGGAACATTCTTGTAAATCTTTTCTGCACTCTTCCCAGTTTAATAACATAATTCCTATAGCAGGGTGATCAAATCTGAACACAATGCTCCAAGTGCACCCTCACCAGCGTTCTGTACAACTGCGCCATGACCTCCCAACTTTTATACTCAATGCCCCGACCAGTGAAGGCCAGCATGCCAAAAGCCTTCTTCACCACCCTGTCTACCTGTCACTCCACTTTCAGTGAACCAAGTACTTGTACTCCAGGGTCCCTCTGTTCTCAGTGATGATAAAGGAACATTACTATAAATGATACAGTATTAAAATATATATCTAACATGGATGTTCAATTATCAACACTTATTTACTAGGCTTACACAGAAGACACCAAAATGTTGATGGTACTCAAAATTCTGGGCCTGCTATTCCCAAAGTGATTGAGAAGTTGAAGACTAAGGGGTGCATTGTCTAAAAGTTAGAGCTGGTCCTTTTAGGAGCGAGGTGAAGAAAAATTACACAAAAAGGAATGGTAGAAGTTTTAAAAGGCTTTCCACAAATGGAAGCTGGATCAATTCTTACTTTTAAATTTGGGATTTTTATTTTTTTAATGTTAGAAATTAAGGAATCTGGGTCAAAAACAGTTATATCGAGTTAGATTGAGGGCCTGAACGGTCTACTCCTGTTCCCATGTTCCTGGAGTAAACAAGCTGATACCGGAATCATGTGAGAGCTTGGGAAGGGTTTAATTCATCAAATTATCAGCATATTAGAAATGTGACACAACTGTTGACTTCCAGACTTGATCACCCAAGTATATTAATCAGTGAGATCTGGAAACCATGCCAGGAGTGGCAGGTTGATAATTTAAAAATGATAATAACTCAGTGTTTCAAGTTTTGTGAGATTTAACCCAGGGTGCATAGGTTTACTATGTTTTCTGGAATTTGGCAATATTATGCAAGAGCTGAGCAACGTGTTATGCATGATGGTGGTTCAGAAGCTGGCAATGTAATCTCAGAACAAATACTGCAGCTTCCCGGCTACTGCCCTGAGTTATTCTGTGAAATACTTACTTCATGGAAATTGTATTCATTATTTCCTTAAGGAGCTCTGAGAACTAGTGTTCACCTTGTTGCTCAGTACCAACATTTTTGGACCTGCTGACTACATTTATTTAATAGGTCTCCACCAGATCTGTAAAAATTGGTGATGCTCATGTGAGAAACATCAAAGGAGCTGGCTAGGCCACCACAGGAGCTCCAGAATTTGCAGCGGGCTGCTTCTGACCAAGCTGAAAATTTACAATTGAAAGCAGCTCATGACAGGGTCAGTTTGCAGCGAGCCACACAGATAGAAAAAACAGATAGAGGCTCTGTTTCATCACTGAGGTACATAGCAGTATCTCAGCAGAATCAGGTTACAGCAGGTCTCTGCAACCTTCCTCAATACACCATGCTTTCACTGGTCACAAAGACCACAATTTCTGTGTCTTGGGATAACTCCAGGGTTCTGCCGAACATAGCTGAAGGATTTCTCAGTTGTCATATATGAAACTGACAGCTGAGAAGAGGCCTTCTTGCACAGGCCATTTGGTGCATGGAGTCTGCACAGGCTCCCAGAGCAATCCTATCAATCTCATCCCTCCACCTATTTCCCTGTAACTGTTCTCTCTCACATGGCCATCAACTCCACCTAATTCTCTTGCCACCCAGCTACACTAGGGGTAATTTACAGACATTTACCAGCATGCAAGTCTTTGGGAAATCCAAGCAGTCTTGGAAAGAATGTGCAAACTTCACACAGACAACACACAAGGTGAGGATCGAACAGCTGGAGCTGTGCCACACCGGCACTAACAGCCAATCCATCTATGGGTGATCCATGGGTATCAGGTTCACCAAGGATGATGGCTGCCAGAATGGTCTGAGCAGGTTCTCCATGGAGAGTTAATTTGTACTTATTTGGTAATCATGACAATCCCAAATCAATCTGGAGTTGGAAAGGATTCCAAGGCATTAATGTGCAGCTGATCAGCAACTACATGAAACTAAAAAAAATATTTTGAGTTGTCATTGTTCCTTTAACCTCCAACACTCGACTTTCACTGATCTTCTCAAACCACCAAATAGAATCCATGTGCAGGAAGACATATATTCAAAGGCCCGTGATATCATGCTCCTTGTGCTCATGCCAGACTCCTCCATGTGCACTGTAGCTGGGACACCTGCCAACATCTCACACAGTCTTTGTTGCTGCTCTATACATATCTGATTGTCTAATGGAGCACCTGGTGCAGCATCTGCCTTCAGCTGAGCAAAGCCCTTCAAAGCAGACTTTGTCTGTGTCCAGAGTCACCTTTGTGTCCACCAGCTGCCCACATATGCACACCATGCAGAAACCCACCCAGGTGCCTGATCGAGGCCATTGATGTGAGTATTTGTGGTGGTGTAAGGTAGGCATATGTTGTGTGACAGTGCACTCTCAGAAAGAGAGATGATCCCTGAGGAATCAAAATTCTTTTGCTTCAGAACTTGCGGAAAGGGTGAAGGTGCTGTTAAAGACATTTATCAAAACTTTCAAAGTATTTCATTTCAGCCTGTAATTATGCAACTGGATCATTCCCATTTATTTGCCTCTCCTTAATGTTCTGTGCTCTCTTTTCCTGGAGGGAGGGTGAAATAAGGATCATAAGTGAGATCAATATCATCTTGCAAAGAAACAGAGGACTTACTGATGGCAAGTTTGGGATACATGACATTGTTTAAAGATGAGGTCGACTGTCAGTGGTTATACTGATGGGAATCTCAAGAAACATACATGCAGGGAAAGATCTGTGGATGTTTGGATAACAGGCTGAGGGCGTTGAGTAATACTCATATTACGCTGTAGGAGCATGTTCCACTTTGCTCACCTTTCCTGATCATTACACTACTTGCACCATTGACTCCAGGAATCAATAGCAGAGTGCCACAGTTCTGCTGCCATAGATACTTGGCATTATTTGCAGGCTCAATTAGTTTCTCCATATGTAAGGAAATCCAAAACAAATATGGAAATGTAGTGGCAAAGTTAAATGTGCTGCATCAAACAATCTCACAGCAAAACAAAACTTGTCTATGGGCCAGTGGTAAGCTCCCCTACTTTGATCACATCAGGAAGTTAAAACCCACCCACACCCACTCCCCACACAATCTCAACAATGTCTGCTTCTAGTCTCCGTCCAATTAGCCTTTTTAAAGTACAAAACATTGAAGTACAAAAAAAAACAAAGACATATCTGGATGTGCAGCTGTATCCCCGAATTAACATTTAAATTTATGAGACTTTTCATCTAAGTATAGCTCTTCTTTTGGAAAAGCAGCTTTTCCATTGGTTATCTATTCATTACCTTGTTGTGTCTGCCACGTTCCTTCAAATGGACCAACACTTCCAGAAAACTCACATTTCTCAGACCAAGGCCCATTGTCACCTATATGGGAAAAGAATTTAAAAACGATCATAAAGAGGTTTGTAAAATTGAAAATGCCAGCCACTAAGAGATATTTATAGAGACAGTAAACCTGGGTAGTACATCACAATATGGTAAGATGCAAGCTTCTATATAACTCTTAATGCTTTGACTTTCTCCTCTTAGACAAACTTTCAATGGAAAACACGAAAGGAAGCTAGAAAATTAGAACCATCGCAACATATTATTGTGTGAATTTGGACACTTGCCAGTATGAATTGGTGCCATACGCGAATGAGATTTTCTAACACCAATCACCGATTTGCTTAAGTAGTGGAACTGTAAAAAATCACTGCTGTTTTAACAATATTGTATCTCCAGTCCTAAAAAACTGACAATATAAGGAGAAGCCTATTAAGATAAATTGAACAGGGATACCCAATTTGTTGGTACATTTCTGATTGTTTAGTCTTAGTTATAGTGCTAAATCATTGTTAGGCTTTAACATGGATAGTAATTGATGCTTGGACCTTAATGATGAGGAGATATTATTTAAAATCTATCAAGAACTTATTTTAAATGTTCATCATATTCCAGTTTCAATTCTTCTGTAGCTATAATGGAGCTTAGGTTGTGCCCCATATGTTAAAAACATCCACACATCCAAAAGGTGAATGCTTGCAAGAAGAGTAGTTATCATAAAGATATTGGTCATCACATCTAAAGTGAAAATCTACTGACCCATGCCTGGATTGTCACTTAGAAAGACTCATATATTACTACATAACAGGCACAGGAAACATTTCAACAACTGCACAAATTCCATCTCAAAAATATTACATTTTTGTACAATACTGCTGCTCTTTTTCATCATTCTAAAGATCTGCATTTGGCCAGGGAAGGAAGATGAATGATTCCCAATCTCAATAAATCACTATTTTCAGACCAGCTGCTTTTCCATAATGAGAGAGGAAAACATAATGCACCAGGTAGGTCTATTGTGCATTCAGTCCTGATGGACTGACATTGGCAGAAGTGAATAAGCAGCTTTCTAGCCCAGGAAAAATGTCAAAGTCAGAGAGGCAATCAATGGAGTGACTGGAGAAGAAAACAATATTGTTGGATCTTTTGGGTTATACATAAAAATAATGAAATACACTACAGATGAACTATACGATATCACTAACAACAAATGTCTTCTTAAAACAATTGTGAAATTGCTTACAGACTAAAATTAATTCCAATCCCTGCCTAAAATTTGATCATTTAGCATTGTTTATAAGCACAATGCAAAGGAATACCAACACTAATGAGAATAAATCATGAAAACTGATTAATTACTTACCACATCCATCTTCACTTATTTGAGGTATCACTATAATCATGGGAAGTTTTCCCTTGATGCCCACTGATTTCAGTTTTACCTGGGCTCCTTGAAGCCATACATAAGACTTTTTTTTTGAGTGAATGGAAGTTCTTTCCCTTATTTTTCTCCAAGGGAAAAATTCTTCATAGACTCTCAGAAATCAAATGGAGCAGATCCTTCCTTTGGGCCTGATCCATTAGTGAGAATATTTTGAAAAGTCAATATTTTAAAATTATTTTTTAATTTTTCTGGATCTGGGCACTGGTGGCATGACCGGCAGTTATTATCCATCCCAAATTGCCATTGAGAGGTTGGTGATGAGTAACCTTCTTGAATTATTGTAGTACTGCTGGAAAAGCTATCCCCACACTGTTGTTGAGTATAGAGTTCCAGGATTTGGACCCAGCAATGATGAAAGGAATGACAACATATTTCCAAGTTAGGATAGCGTGTAACTTGGAGGGAACCCTGTAACCTGTGCTGCACCCTTGCTTCAGCTACTAAGAAGGTCACAGGTTTGGAAGGTACTGTTGGAGTAGTTCAACGGAATAAATGCAGTATATTTCATAGGTGATATGCACTGCAAACCTCTGCGTTCTGGTGGTGAGAGTGACTGCGCTTGACATCAAGACAGCATGTGAGTGTACAATCAAGGAGCCCTGCCAAACCTGAAGTCAGTGGGCATTAAGGGAAATATTCAGAGTCATACCTCAAACAAAGGAAGATGAAATGTGGATGGTGATTAATCAAGTTTTCATGATTTACTCTCAAAAGTATCAGATTCAATTCCATTGAGCCGAAGAACAGTGCTACAATTAGCAGGCAATGGTAAAGCTCCTTGTTACTGATTACTTCATACATATCTACCAGAAAATTAACTTCACCCTCACAACAGTTCCATATCCTCAACAGTGAGGAATTCAAAGGTGCATTGACACAAAAGATGACTTGGAATGTGTTAATTTAAAACACATTCAATAAACAAACAAACAGAGATGACACAGGCCAAGACCATTGATGCTGTGCTCCATGCTTTATCCTCAAACTTCCCTAATGACTGCATATGCATATGTCATTCATGAAGTTAGGCCAGAATGATTTAAGAAAAGACTTGAATGAATATTGAATGAATGGATAGGTACATGGAGCTGAGAAAAATAGAGGGCTATGGGTAAGCCTAGTAGTTTCTAGGGTAGGGACATGATTGGCACAGCTTTGTGGACCAAAGGGCCTGAATTGTGCTGTAGGTTTTCTGTTTGTAATATAAATCACAAAACAATAACGACAAAAGAAATTCAGCAACTAATGATGTGAAAAAAACTTTTTTGTGTTTTCCTTTTATGTTAGCCTTCAATCTGGCTTGCTGGCCCTAGTACTTCTACACAGTGTCCCCACTGTGGATGCAGCCAAGTAAATGGAAGGCTGCTCTTAAACAGTTGACTGCAGGCAGCTCTGGGTCAGCTAGTGACTACAGCACCTTGTAATTACCTCAGAATACGTGGGAGGAGGAGAATTGTTGGCATTCTGGAAGAGGACAGCACATTCCAGCTCCACAATGCCAGTGGAACTCTCCTGGCATACTACAGACCATATATTTGCCATGAGCAAGATCACACAGCTGCTATTGAAGCCTCCAGACCCATACTACCACGAATGATGACAAGTAGGTACTCCCAGGGATCAGTTCTTATTCTTGGAGAATAGCCTTCATCCTCAGCAACGTTCCCATGAAAACTTCTCTATTTCAGTTCTCATCTGAGTCCTCTGGTTCAGGACTGAAATGTGACCTCTTTTTTCTTTTCTCCCTCTCTCTCTCTGTGTCTGGCATGCCAGTTCCCCTATCCCTCTTGCCTAACTGTAGCTTGGTAATATCAGGTGCCTCGATGTGAAACATGTGCTTCTGGCTAAACTTGTTTTACCTCTGGAATGCCACCTTCTGAACTGGTGGTGGGCGGAGGGGTGGATGCGGGGTGAAAGGCAATTCTGCCCTTTCTTTTGTAGTGGCATTCCTGTCTGGGATGGGTGGTATGTCCTGTGTCATTGCAATAAAGATAAGAGCTTAATGCCATTATGTAGATTGGCCAATGTACATAGAAATACACGAAAACTATTCATCACTATGATGAAAAGAAGCACGGTAAAAGTTATTAGATACTCACATGTGCACATCACATCAGCTCCAAAAGAGGTTATGACTCACGTAGCCTCAATGCCCTCAGGGGTTAGAACCCCCCTCCTCCATCCTGGTGATCCTTTGGAATGGAAAGGATCTTCCAGTATTTTTTGCAAAAGGTATGCGTTGCAGACTAATTCATCCAAGGAGAGAACCAAGGGTGAAGTAGAATAGATTTCAAAGTGCGGTATTGACATAGCTGTATTAACTGAATCGTTGCCACTGCATGTGTAATGTGTGCTTTCAGGGCTTAAGTATGGGGGAGAGAGGGGGAGAGAGAGATGTTGAGATCCAAAGAATGTGACTAGTGCAGCTTTGTGTGTAT
The DNA here is from genome assembly GCA_030265395.1 of Rhina ancylostomus. Classification (NCBI taxonomy): domain Eukaryota; kingdom Metazoa; phylum Chordata; class Chondrichthyes; order Rhinopristiformes; family Rhinidae; genus Rhina; species Rhina ancylostomus. The sequence goes on from JARFYF010000050.1 coordinate 14,626,330, forward strand.
TTGTGAGCTCCAATTCAAAGCACCAGGGAATGATAGATCTTGAGAGGCCATGGTATTTCTTTATGCATTGTTCCCATGTGCATGGCAATTTGCTTGTGGAACAATCTCTGCAGCTACTTTGTGTCACAGGGTCATCAGCTCTGCTGGTACCAATATTGCAGAGGTCATGACTCATGCACCGACTACATCTATTAGGATAGTTGGATCGATTCAGTAAAACAAAGAACTTGTTCCTTACTGTGACCTTAAGTTGACCTTGCAGATATTTCACACTGAGAATAGACCTGTAATAGTACTGCGTCTTAAGAGCAATTGTTCTTTAACAATAGAACCCTGACATCAATTATCACAGTAATGTTCAGCAGGTGGGCACCTTGAGCCATGAATTATAGTGTATTGTGCCTTCATAAGACAAAAGTAGCAGTCCATTCTCAAGACACAAGAAATTCTGCAGATACTGGAATCTACACAAAAAGTGCTAGAGGAACTCAGCAGGTCAGGCAGCATCTATGGAGGGAAATAAACAGTCGACACCCTCTCCTACTGGATTCCTTCTTCTTCAGCCCTTTTGTCTCTTCTACCTATCACCTTTCAGCTTATTACATCTTCCCCCCCTTCCCCCATGCACCTTCCCCATCTCACCCAGACTCACCTTTCACCTGCCCGTGTGTGCTCCTCCACCTCCTTCTTCTGGCTTCTGCCCCCTTCCTTTCCAGTCCTGATGAAGGGTCTTGGCCCGAAACGTTGACTGTTTATTTCCCTCTACAGATGCTGCCTAACCTGCTGAGTTGCTCCAGCACTTTTTGTGTATAGTCCATTCTCAAGCTTTTCCTATCAAATGCAATCCAACATGCATTTGCATGAATAGCCAGGTATTGATTACTCAGCTAAAATTATTAGTCCTACTTAGGTGCAATCCAATTTCTCTGCAGCCACTTCTTCATTATTATCTTTCTTAAGTCCCAAATTCCCAGTTTTTTCTGTTCGGAGACTCTGCCTTCTTTTGTCTCTATATGCCCGTCTCACTGCCTTCTGTGTAAGATGAGAAAGTTGTGCTCTTGTGCAATTTCTGTAAATTTTTCAAACTTCTGCAAATTATCTGCTGCACAAGGTGCTGCCCCTGCATCTACAGCAGCTATTTAAGGAGCTACATCCTCTCTGCCGCAAGATGGAAACTTCTTGTTGAGAGACACCAAAGATCACAGATGCTGCCTGAAATCATCATGGTTGGAAAGAGAAGGGTATGATAGCTTTTTTCCATCAAATGGTGCCTTCCCCATCCCACCCTCCCCACCCCTCTTCCCCAACCTCCCACCTCCTCAACCCATTTCAGAATATAACTGAACCCATGAACACCACCTTGGTATTCCTCTTTTGCATTATTTATTTATTGTTGCAAGTTATAGTAATTTTTATGTCATTGCACTGTACTGCTGCTGCAAAACAACAAATTTCACAACATATGTCAGTGATAAAAAGCTTGATGCTGATTCTGAAAGGTGATATGATGGGAATCCCCTTAGTTTGCTGAGAATTATAACCA
>JARFYF010000050.1:14647933-14666653 GCA_030265395.1 Rhina ancylostomus
TCAAGGGATTCACTTGTCCCTGACCTCCTAAACCCAATGTATGCTTCCTTTTTCTTGACCAGAGCCTCAATATCTCTGGTGAGACAAGGTTCCCGAAACTTGCCAGGTTTACCCTTCACCCTGAAAGGAACATGCTGCTCCTACACTCTTGATATCACACTCTTAAAAGCCTCCCACTTGCTATTCATTCCTTTCCCTTCAAATGGGTTCATCCAATCGACCTCTGCTAGATCCTACCTAATTCCCCCAAAATTAGCCCTGCTCTAGTTTAAGACCCTAACCTGTGGACCTGACCTATCCTTTTCTATCACTATTTTAAAACTAATAGAATTATGGTCACTAGAGCTAAAGTGCTCCCTGACTGCCATTTCAGTTCTTGCCTTGCCTTGTTCTCCAAGAGAAGGTCCAGTATTAGTGTCTATAACTAATAGGCGCAATGTTGGCAAAAGTGTTTGAATTTTCTTATTACTTATCCCACATCCTCTTAAAAATTAGGAAAAGCTGAGTTCTGCAATGTGCTATGTACAATGGTGATTGACAATTTGTATTTGAGATGTGACCAATTGCGAAATAACAACATGCTCTTCAAACATAAGATTGTGAGCTATTTTCTGTAAAACTATTCTGTTAAATATCTCAAATGCTTACTAAATGAATTGTTGCAGCATATTAATTCTGTTCCTTGAATTTATTCAAACTTATACAGTGCAGATTTTATGTCAGCAGTCCAGGAAACTCAGCTTTGAACTTAATTTCTGACCGAAATAATCTTTCTTACCACGAAAGTTAGGGTGATAAGGGCCATGATGTCCAAGGTGCCATTTACCTGCATAGAAGAAATAAGTGTACTTGAAGTTCTTTTTGACGAAATGATTTTTTTACTTTGCTAATAAACATTCTTATATTAATTTGAAAAATTGTTTAACTGCCATTGTTACTAATTAGTTTGAAGTAGAATTTGAAATAATTCAGCAGATACTTGGACATGAGAGAAGGGTAGGTTACAGTGTGTGAACCAAATGTGTGGGTTGAGAAATTCTATCATGTAGTGCAACATTCTGTGTACTACGGTACAGAATTTATTGGAAAACCAATTGTAAATGCAGCTGGGGACTCAATACATCCTCAGTAAAGCTTAAAAAGTTGGTTCTGGGTTCTCTGTGTGTATTACTCACAAATAAATGGAAATGCAGTGATGTCCACACCGCTCACAGCATAGTTTGGTTACAGTTCTAGAAATTAAATTACCCATTCATAGCAGTCAGACATTGCAGGCCAGGCTTCTTGAAGCAAGCCTCCCCAACACATTCAAGGCCTGCTTCTGTAATGCTTAAAGGTCATTGGTTTGTGCAGGTCACATTGCATCGAATTCAACAAAAGGTGCTGGAGAAATTCAACAGGTCAGCCACCTGTATTGCAGCTTCTGCAACTTTTTTGCTTTTCAATCAATGTGCATGGAATTTGGCACTCAATGTAGCTTGCATGTAGGTTCCTTTATGTTAACCACTTACCCTCACTATGGGGTCCCTTGACCTTAGCACCCTTAGCTTTCCCCAGCACCAAAACTCATCTGACCATAGCAACTACAACTTCTCCCTCGACTCCCATCATCACAACCATCACCTCCCTGCAGCCAATCACAAGCCACCACTCCCCTCCCCCACAACACTATGTTCTTTCTCTTCAGGTCCTGATGTATACACCCAATTTTTTTTCTTCACTCCTCCATAATCCAAAGCCTTGCACAAAATACACATTGCCCCATCCATCCCCAAGTGTAGCAATTCTTTCCTGGCACAGAAGGATTCCTAGGCCTCATTCATTAAACAAAAGTTAATGTAAAGCAAATAAGGATTTGGTGGACATGATGATTCAATTCATTTGCAACAGAATTTATAACAGAGGGAAAAGGATAACACGCCAAACATACTCCTAAAATGATGACCAATAAGGATGAAGACTAAACAAAATTAATGAAAACAAAATAACAATAATGAAAAAACATTATGGCACCAAAGAGTGGAGATCACCGGGACCAGATGATTTCAAAGGAAATAGCTCAGAATACTACGTGCTCTAATCTGCCAAGGTTTAATTACTTTAAATTGGAAAACTGCACATCTCACTCTGCTATTTAGAGGGAGAGGGGGAGGGGGAGGGGGTTAGTTAGCCTAATGCTAATTACTAGAATCAATAATGCAGGACAGAGTGACTAAACATCCTGAAATTTTTCAACCAAACAGGGAGAGGCAGTATTGATTTGTAAAGAAAAGTCATATCTTATGAAACTGATAGAATTTTTGAAGTGGTGACTAAAGTAATGGGCAGGAGAATGTCTATTGATATTTATATGGACTTTTTAATAGTCCTTCAAACGAGACTGCAAGTAAAAGTAAAAGCTCATGGAACCAAATGGAAGTTATTGACTGGCTAGAAAATTGCCTGAGAATCACCAAACAGAGAGCAAGGATAATGGCCAGGTGCTCAAACTGGAAGGGTGTGACTACCGGTGCCTTGCAAGGATCTGAGCTGCTGTTTCCTGTTTATAATGGACTTAGATGACAGGATTGAATATTACACACCCACATTTGTCAATGACACAAAAATAGACCTCATTATGGATAAATTGTTCTGTAGAGAAATATTAACAGATTAGTCAACTGAGCAAAATTGTGACAAATCTACTTTAATGTAGACAATTGTGAGATTATTTTCTTTGGAGCTGGAAAGATTATAACTAAACACATTCTAAATGGTAAAAAGCTAGAAATGGAGATTTAGAGGCTTAGAGGTCTATGTATATAGACAAAAATCATGGACGTGTATAAAAATTGTCTTTTAGAATGTCTTTTAGAATTTCTGCCTTTAAATCTAGAGGAATTATGCTGCAGCAACATCATGCCCTGGTTATACCTAACATGAAGTACTACTAGCAGTTCTGGAGACAGCAGCATAGGAAAGAGATCGTCTTGAAGGCAATATGGTGTGGATTTGGCAAATAGATTATGAAGAGATTACACAAACTAAGGTTGTATTTTCCTGAATTTAGAAGATTATAGGTGAATTTGAACAAAGTTGTTATTAAGGCAAACTAGTTTCATGAGTTAAATGAGGCATTTAGAAAATGAAACAGTGAGACCTTGATATAATGGGGGTGCCAAAGGACAATTTTAACAGTTGTGTTACAATTGAAAATAACTGTTACCTAATTTCTGCCTCGGGAGACATGATAAAACCTTGGTATTTCACAAACCACAATTTAACAAATTATGTTATACCAAGGTAATAGGACTGGGTAAAATTATGAAATGACAAATCTAACCAGCAGAGTAGATAAGGGTAAACCAGTTGATGAGCTGTATTTCGACTTTCAGGAGTCCTTTGATAAGGTGTCACACAAAAGATTATTAAATAAAATTTGGTGTGCACTCAAGTTTGATTAATGGACAGGAAGCAATAGGAATAAATGGGTCATTTTTGGGTTGGGACTGTACTCGTGGGGTGCCACTGGGTTCTGTACTGGGCAATCAGCTGTCCACAGTCTATATCAATGATCTGGATAAAGGCTCAAGTGGTAAAAAAAAACACAAGAGTATTTTTTCAGTGGGGAAATATTGGAAGGTAATTGTGTTCTGAGAGACCTAGTACATGCATCATTTGAAAAGGTACCAAGCAGGTTTACCATGCAATTAGAAAGTGGTGCAAGAGGGTTTGAGTACAAGAGCACCATGGTAAGTCCCTGTATGGAATATTTTGTACAATTTGCTCTCTCCCTGCCCAAGAAAGAATATACATGTGACAACGGAAGTGCAGGGAAGATTGATTCCTGAGAAGGCAAGTTTGCCATATAAAGATAGATTAAGCAGATTGGGCCCAGGCTTTTTCGAGTTTAGAAGAATGAGAGGTGAATCTCATTAAAAAAAGATACAAAATACTTGCAGGGTAGTGGCAGAGATGTTGTTTCCCCTAGCAGGGTGTTTAGAACCAAAGGTCACAGCCTCGAAATAGTGGATTGGCCTTCAGGACAGAGATTTCCAGAGGGTAAAGAATCTTTGGAATTCCCTATCTTAGAAGGCTATGGAGATTCAGTTGCTGTGTTTATCCAAAACAGAGATAAGTAGAGTTTCAGATATTAAGAGAATCAAAGGACATTGGATTCCGTTAGTACAGGAAAGAGTGCTGAGGAAGAAACAACCATGATCTTACTGAATGGCAGAACAAGCATGAGGGGCCAAATGGCTTACTTCAGCTTCTACTTTCTATGTTATGGAACTACTTCTGCCGGATTTGGGGTTTTGAATTGGTGGGTCCAGAACAATGACTAGAGCCATGTCTTTTATTGGTGAAGTAAGGAAGCACTTTTAGAGACAAAGGATAGTCGAAGGTTGGAACTCTCATCCACAAATGGCAACTGAAGATAGCTCAGACATTAAATTTAAATCTGAGACTGCTAGGTTTTTGTTAGCCAAAGGTACTAATGGATACATGACAAAGACCTGGTCACAGAGGTCAGCAAAGATCTCACTCATTGGTTGAACAGGCTCAAGAGGCTGAGCAGGCAATTTCCATTCTTTGTTCCAGTATGCACAGAAACATTAATTAACGCAAAGCAGAACTGCATAATGGTGATATTTTGTTTTCCATAATCTTACCCCACAGTGGTTATGAACTAATTAATTGTAACTCCAACTTCATAGGAAAAACTTAAGCTTGCTGATGTGTTGCAACACGCCAGTTCAGCTTAAAATTGTGAAACTGTTGATACTGATCTCAAGAGACTTAAGGAGTTCTTTGAATTGCAAACTTAGCTGTAAAGCTGACCATATTATTGAATGCTTTATTCAAACTAGAATTAATCTCAATAAGTTTTACTTGAAGGATTAATTTATTGTGTGAAAGAGTAACATGCCTAATTGGAAATAGCAAAACCAATTAAAGTACACATTCCTCCCCTCCTATGGCTTAATATGTAAATCAGTACAGCATAAACATAACAGCTTTTAAAAATAATTCTAATCCATCCAGATATGTTGCAAGTGAATTAAGACAATGAAATGCTTTCCCTAAGTAATGATGTTTCTTGACTAAAGATGCAATATTTTGATATTTGTACCCCAAGTCCAACACCCAGTGTCTGTTATTAAGATGTCATCAGTGAAATTTTTGCCTCATCTTTCATTTCATATTTTGTAAGATTAAATATTCAGTTTAACATGGTAATTAATTCAACTGGGGCTTTTATTTGTATAGCCCTTTCACATATTAAATAAAACAGTCAAAATATTTTGCGAGGCAAAATGTAGTACTAAAGCAGAGTACTGAAGACCTCTACTTCAGAACTAACTGCACATCTAGCCAAGCTGCTCCTGTACAATTACAAAACGGGAATCTGCCTAAAAATGTGGAAAATTGCTCACAACCACCCTGTTCACAAAACACAGGTCAAATCCTATCCAGTTAACTATTCTCAATCAGCAGCAAAGTGAATGGAAATGTCATCTACACTGTTATAATGCAGCGCTTAATCACCAATAACCTACTCATTGATGCACAGTTTGGATTTCTCCAAGGCAACTTGGCTTTACATTATATTGCAGTCTTGATCAAAATATGACCAAAGACCTTAATTCCAGAGGTGAGGTGAAAGGATATAAAAGCAGTATTTGATTAAGTGTGGCATCAAGAAGTCCAGGCGAAGCTGAAGTCAAGGAGAAAACACTGCAATGGTTGAAGTAATTCTCACAAATGAAGATGCTTGTGGGATGTCCTAGTCCCAGAACATCACTGCAGGAGTCCGTCAGGACAATATCTTAGGCCCAACCATCTTCAGCAGTTTCATCAATGATGTTTCTATGCCATAAGGTCAGAAATTGGGATGTTTGCTGATGATTGAACAATTCCATTCGCAACTCTTCAGCAAATGAACAAACTCATGCTTGTATGTAGCAAACACTAACCACTAGACAATATTCAAGCATAGATTGATAAATGGCAACTAACATTTGTACCACAAAAGCACCAGGAAATGATCATCTCCAAAAAGAAATACTCTAATTGCCTATCCTTGACATTCAGTGACATTACCATTGATAACTCCCTCACCATCAACATCCTAATCCTGGGGATACCATTGACAAAACCCAACTGGATCAGCCACATAAATACTGTGGCTACAAAAGCCAGACAGATGCTGGGTATCCTGCGCTGAGCAACTCACCTGATGGCATTCCAGTGCCTTTCTCCTATCTACAGGTGCAAGTGAGATTGAATATTCCTCACCTTCCTCGATGAACATACCGCCAACAATTTCTAAGGGGCTCAACACCACACTGGATTGCAGTGGCAGCTATGGAAATGCAAAGATGAGGCAAATAAAAGGGACTACATGTGGTCTACTGAAGACAGGGTTGAGATGTGACACAAAAAAATTGATGTAAATGAAACATTAAATTCCAATATTAAAACACATAATTAAATGCATCAAAATTTGGTCAAATTGAACAGATAAAAGTGTGGGTGTAAATTTGGCAAAATTTATAAAATTTTGGAGATGGAAACATAGGTTTTCCATTTGGTTGCAATACACTGTTCCATTTCTGAAAGATATTCTCTGCTGTGTAAATATTATCTTTCTTGTGTACATTAACTGTTGCGTAAAGATGTCCTCTATTGTGCAAATGTGTGTGCTGTTGTGTAAGTAAATTTGCTGTTGTTTCAAGTTGTTACTTGTTGTATAAAGGTGTTCTTTGTCACTGTTAATGACATTTGGCTGCTACAAACATGTGCCCCAAACATCAAGACAACTTTGAGGTTTCAGGTCACTTACAACAGTTTGGAGTGCTTGCCTTCCACCAAGCAATCTACTTAGATTGGGTTTGAGGCAGACTTCAGATCTGCTGTAGAATACCATTGCCAACAGTTATGAGCTGTTGATTAATCATTGCCAGAGATGAATAGGTCTCTTTGTCAGAAAATCTTGGAATCTACTGAATTATATTGGGGAATTGGTGTGAAAATACAAGTGAGATCTTTCATGCTCATACTGTGTGTAAACTTAGCTTTGAAGACCTTGATAGACAATGGTCTGTTTAACCCTAAATGCACATACCTTTAACATGGACATAAGCAACACCTCAGGGAAGTGGAAGCATCTATTACTAATTTAGAAAAATATAATAATATTGTATTTTTGCACATTTATCAAATGAAGCATGACGTCCTCTTACCATTCTGTAAAGAAACGTGGAAATTCCCAGAGGATTTTGTCTATGAGTATTTAGTGAGAATTTAACTTTTCCACAAAATCTTGGTGAAGAAGTATTAGCATGCTGTGATGAATAATTCTTGTGTAGGTCTAATCACCATATTGAATTTATTATCTGCAGAATTGACATTAAATATCATTTAAGAATCTATTAGCTATTCATAACTGGGGATAATTTACCACATAAAAGTTAAAATAGATTCTAAATAAATTTCATTCATGCCCACCCAATTTCACCATCCCATTTCTTTGAGGCAATGATTTTGCATCTAGCAGATTGCTCAGGTTCTAGGTCCTTACCTTACTTTGCTTGAGAAAAAGGCCCAAACCATATTCATAAGATAGAAGTAATGAATTTGAAACTGATATCCTAAACTGGAAGAGGAACTTAGTTACAGAAATTACAGAAACAAAATGTACATCTTGCCTGTGTGAAATGGGCAGTTTCCAAATACTTTATGCTAAGCTCAGCAAAAAAAAAGAATTTGGGGTCCTTGCTTTCATCAGTAGCAACAACCCCGCATCATTTCAATTAATAGGTTAATTCCAGGTGTGCAGAATTGATGAGGAGCAAAAGATCAGCCGATGCATCAAGGCTGCCTAACACTCAAGGCACTGGGGAATTTTGACTGCAGCTATATAATCTCATAGGAGAGGGGAAGAAACAGAATTAATAAGTTAAAAATTACTCAGGAAAATTTGTCACCCAGCACACTAAGGTGATTAAAATCAGTCCAGGATAGAGCATGGATCATGATTTGTCCATAAGGTTTCTTACCAAATGGCAATGGTATGATATTAGCTTTGCCCCATATTCAATATAATTAATGCTTTTGTGGCCATTGCCAACCAAGAGAGACAGTCATAGCTGGTGTTAGTCGGAAAAGATTGAGGGCTGCCGGGGGTCAGATTGACAATTGGTAGGGAGAGGAAAAGGCTCAGGCTCGAAGGTAAGAGCTTTGGAATGGGATGTGTAAGTGTGTATTTGTGAGGGTGGGGGAGGTAGGTGTGGACTGGTTGATTGAAGCAAAAGATTTACCTGGGCAGTAGAAGATTTGTTTCTCTTGATACACACATTACAGGGGGCAAAAATTACCCCTCATAAAGTCATCACCCTGCATTCCCTATTCATAACTCAGACTGATCTGTGCATGCAGCCAAAAGCAGACAACAGTATTTTGTCCTTAACATTAAAACAATTAGTGCTTTGGATACATGAAGTCCTTCACTATGGTACTGTAAACAATCAAGCTTCTGAACAATTGATAAACAGTTTCTCTTTATATTCTGAAAGCTGTGATACCAGATTCAAAAAAATATTATCTCAGAACAAAAAGGTACTTCTTTCCAATTACTGAGAAGAAATGTTTTCATTCAGATGTAGATCAAAAAGGAACCAAATTTATTCCAAGTCTGTGCTGTTATCTGACCTCAGCTGGGCCCAGAGTAAGCATTAACACTGGTTATGAAGATTCTGCATGAGAGAGGTTGAAAGATTCCATTCATATTGTGAATGTTTTGGGATTAATTAATCCTTGTGCTTCTTATTTACTGAGAGGTACTCCTAGGGAAATAGAAATTGCAGATTCATCTCCATTATATATCTGTTTTCACTGGAACAGTTGGATTACATAGGTTTTTCTCCAATATGATTGTGAGCATTTTATTTATGGGAATATTTAACATATAATTGATTGCCTTACAGTATGAAACAACTTTTTTTTCAACATTGTTTTCACTCACGAGAGTTATAAAAATAAAACTTTCCAGATTGACTAAGTTCATTAACCAGGTAACACAGCTTCTGATATTACTGACAGGTGCCAGACTTAGTGAAAATAAATCAACTTTAGCAAGTCAATAAGCATCAGAAGCTTTTGACTTGGCACCATGATGTCATTGTGTTGTCCATATGGCACTTTAAACAGCCTAGTTAACCATACACTTCGCAATTAAATTCATATCATACTCCTTAAATACTCTGCAGGTAAACAGAAGGAAGCATTATGATTCAATCCAAATTATTATAAAACAAATCTCTGGATATTTTGTACTCTGTGATGACAGCACTCCCGACATCTGCATAGAGAGTAGCAACATTTTTACATTGAATTCAAATTACTCAGGGCTCACAAAATATCAAAGTATGAGACAACTCTGGACATAACTTGAAACCTGTACCTGCTCATTCTGACCAAGATGAACACGCTTTGCTTCTGTCAGGATTAAGTAGGCACAATACATTCCAGATCTGGGACCAACTTTTTTTACTTAAGACTTGAGAACAAAGTTGTTCAGCCCCTGCTGTGCAACTCCCTACTGATTTCAACAATGTGAATGAATTTCTGAAATCACCAACAACCAGTGGAAATCAAATCAGGAGTCATAGGCATAGTTAGCATGAGGCAGAGGAATAGTCACTTGATTCCTTATGACAAGAAGAGGGTGTAAACTCGGTGGATGGAAAAATTATATCCATAGTGCACGTTTTGATGCACGATATGTGTGCTGAGTTAGTTCTGAAGTGGCTCCAATGCAGATGAAAGTTGGTGTCAGACATTACATGTATTAGCAGGTGTGCAGCAAAACACTCACCAGAATTATTGGTATTGGTTTATTATTGTCACTAGTACCGAGGTACAGTGAAAAAACTTGTCTTGCATACTGTTTGTACAGATCAATTCATTACACAGTGCAGATACATTGAACTAGTACAGAGTGCATTGAGATAGTACAGGTAAAAACAACAGAGTACAGAGTAAAGTGTCACAGTGAAGTGCATTCCAGGTAGATAATAAGGTGCAAGGTCACAGCAAGGTAGATTGTGTGGTCAAGAGTCCACCTCATCGTATAAGGGAACTGTTCAATAGTCTTATAACAGTGGGTTAGAAGCTGTGCTTGAGCCTGGTGGTATGTGCCCTCAGGCTCCTGTATCTTCCACCTGATGGGAGAAGAGATCCAGATAGACACTGTTATGTCAGACAGCATCTAATGCTGATCAGATACTACCAATTCAATTTTTCAATAGAGCACAGGGTTCTAGGTACCTTTCTTCAATAACCTTGCTCAGCTGAAAGCATTCCACACCAGGAAGCAACCACACCATGGGAATCATCAAACAATCGATTTCCACTGGTTATTGCTATATTTATAAATGTTGCTACTGGGCTGGTGATTCCTGGATTTCATTCAAGTTGCTGAAGTAAGTTGCATGGGAGGTGCTGAACAACTTGTCCGCAAGTCTTGAGCAAAAAAAAGTTGCTTCCAAAACTGGATGTATTAGTAGACATAGCCCTTGGAGAAGGGTCAGAAGACATACAGACCAGAAAATGCTGCTAGAAGAGGAAGAGAAAAGAAGGGAATAAGAGGCCCAATTTCTTCAGAGTGTAATCTCCCATCTGAACCTCAGCAAAGAACAGTCTGTAAGATAGTTGATGGTGTGTCATGAAAAATATTTACATTGAAATATGTCATCTGATGTCACCTGCCCAACCTAGAAGCAGGCTAAAATCACATTGGAAGTAGCAGACAATCTTATCATGACCATTATCTCATACATCTGTCTCCTTCCAAGCTGGAGCTAATATGCAAAATCATGCAGTTTGCCACCTGCTATTGCATCTGCAGGATCACTGATTCTCCTGACATAAAAGGAGTTTATTAAATGTTCTTTCCTCTTAGAAAGAGCAGCAGGTGGAGCGCACACACAGCTTCCTAAGGATTGCATGAATTATAATGGCGCAAGCCTGCATGTCAATTTGTAGTTGTTTCATATCAATTGTAAGATGCTCTGCAACTATCAGTGACTCAGTTCCTGCAACATACAACTGGTCTGTAATACTAAGCATCAAACATGCATTCCATCATGCTCGCTACCAATATGACAAATCAAAGGGCAGCTGTTAGTCTTCTGTCAGTGACATGAGTCATGAAGCACTGCACAACCCATGTAAGGTTTAGGAGCGGCTGGCAGAGCACTCTCATGCTGAAATAATGACTCCTCTGCCTTGACTACTCCAGAGGGTGCTCCATTGTATTCGGCTAAGAAGGTATGAAGATTTATGGTACTCAGATGTCTGTTGCACAACCTCATCATCATGAGGGCACAGATCTTGCTATTAGGTATCATATGATTGACTAAGGAGTAGGAGTAAGAGGAGCACTTGGATCAGAATGAAGACAATGACATTGGGTGGTTTTTGCTTTGCTTAAATGGAACAGGAGACCTTAGTTGGTGATGCTGCATCCACAAGTATGTCAGAACTTCAGTCCCAGAAAGGAGATACCCACGCTCTGCAGAAAACACAGCAAAGTTGATGTTGAACTCCTTGACAGTTTTCACAGACTTATTCACAAGCCTGGCAATCATTCAAGTAGTTCAATGTACATGCCCATCTGTCTTCTTTTGTAGAATTCTATCGAATTGTTCATCTGAATCCTCTGCAGGCAGCCTAGCAAACCAGGGAGATAGCCCCTGCACTGAACTTTCTCCTTCCCTGGATGCAAACTTGCAAACATTATGTTAAGGAGCACATACCTATTTGATCCTGCAGCAACCATCACCATTAGCTGTTGGATTTCCCAGACTGTAGGATCTCTGGCTAGCCAACTTCAATGTACTTTCAAATCAGGCTCCCATCTGCATGGTGGCAAGATAATCTTAATATTTTAATGAAGGTTAGAAACATGTGTGCAATCCAAAAATGGCAATGGTGTCTTTTGAAGTTTGTAGAGCATTGAATGAGCATTTTAAAAAATTTTAACCACTGAGCTATTCCTAACCATCATGGGATGTTAAAATTATCCAAATACTGTTAGCAACACATTTTGCCAAGCCATAACAGACATGGAAAACAGAAAGTAGGAGCAGAAGTAGGTCATTCAGCTCACCAAGCATGTTCCATCATTCATTATGAGCATCTATCTCAATACCATATTCCTGCTCTCTTCCAATATCTCTTGATGTTTTTTGCACTTAGAAATTTATGAAACTCCTTCCTAAATATATTCAGCTATTTGGTCTTTAGAGCTCTCTGTGGAATTCCACTGGTTCACTGCCTACTGAGTGAAGAAATTTCTCTTCATCTCAGTTCTTGTATCAGAGCAATACAAAGACAGAATTAAAACAATTCATGCTTTGGAGACATGAAGTTTTTTTTGCTATCATACTATAAACAATCAAGAAAACACTCGATGAACAATTCTCTTTGTTCTTTCTCTTTCTGTAAGCCATGAGACCAGATTCCCAAAATGTATATCCCAGAGCAAAGAAGGTAGTTCAGTTAAAACAACTACTGAGAAGTTTTCACCCGGAGTCAAGTAGATCAAGAAGAAACCAAATTCAGTCCAAGTCTGTTCCATTACCTCATCTCAGTTGAGCCCAGCCTGGATGTTTCCAATGATTACAGAGCTTCAGGGTTAGAGAAGTTGAAAGACTCCACTCCGACTATAAGGGTACAGTTGTGAAAATATGAGGATTATTTAATCTACATGCGTCTTATTTAGATTGCAGAATCATCCCCTTTATATATTTCTTTTCATTGAAACAATTAGGGTACATATTATTAAATAATTATTAAATACTTTAATTTCTTGCCGCTGAAGCAAATTATTTTTATATTTGCTCACCCAGACAAAGTAAATTTTCCAAATGTGTTTAATCTGATAATTAGTTCAGACAGCACCCCATAGGTACACAGTTTATTCCGCCCTTGCATTTTAAACAACTGGGTTAATGTTTTAATTTGCAGCATTATTCATATCATCTAAAACATTTAGCAGTGTAGAAATCATTTATGATTTCCAATAACACAGGTCTCTGGACCTTGGATGTTATGAAACCACTCTTTATACCTTTACAAGCCAGAATCAAAGTGAAACAGGATGAGGGAGATTATAATTGGCAATGGTGCATAGCAAAAGTAGGAGCATTTTTACATAAGTGCCATCTTAAGCTTAAACACGAGTGTCAAACAAGCGCATTGAAATCTTTACATTTCTCATTGTCTTAGCACCTGTTAGGTAATTCATCTGCTAGACCAAGAAAGACTGACTTCTGTTTCTGTGGTTCTGCGTGAAATAAAAAATGCACAATACCTTAAGGAACGGGAAGCAATCTGTGCAGGGATGATAATTATTTTCTTTGTAGCAGGAAGGAGGTGAAAGCACATTAGGCACAAAATTAACTTTATAGTCACCATGGCCCAGTTGTTTCCAAAATAGCACTCATGCCCAGAATATCACCACAAGTATGCTGAATCTGAGCATTTGTGACAAAAGTGAAAATGTTAAGCTGATTTGACTCTACAGATTCAAGCTGGAGTTTAGTGCTCCAGGTAACTCACACTTTTAATCTTGTTTTACTGAACATGTCGCTAGTCAACAAACCAAAGCAATCAACAACAATTCAAAGGTTAGCAACTGCTTTCAGGTTAGATTCTGATGCTCATTTGGTGCTTTACAGAATAATTTCAATTTTCTGAAGTCCATAGGGAGTTGCTGCATTTCATCAGTACATGAAATAAGCAGAAATCAGCATCTTGGCAGGAGTGATGGAGTAAGAAAATGATTCAGATAACTGGTGTGGAAAATTGATTTAACCTGATTTTTTGTGCATATTTTTAAGTGAATTAGCATCTGTAAGGAAATTCTTCTCTTCTTTGGTGGGATTTTTGTTATCTCCAACAGTTTTGCTTTCAGCATAAAGCTCCCCCAAATAATGTTGACAGTATTGTAGCATACAGAATTCATCTGTAGTGAAACTTCCAAACTCACAGTTCTGAAAAAGAATTACTCAAACAACTAGCCTTTTACGAACCCTATTTCCCCTCAAGCAGTACTTTTTACAGTGCCAACTCAAACTGCATTCCTAGTCCTCCCTTCTAGGACCTCAAATATGATGTCACATATGTGCCTTAACTGCTTTGCATGTCGTCGGCATCGCAGTCACTCTTAATTGGCTAGCCTTAAGATCATTCTACTCTGCTACAGCTGATCTCTGCCGTACTTAACAGTCTGCTGTTCAGTGCTGCATTACGAAGGTTGCCCAAATTCCGTACATGAGAATAGAAGACTGAATCCACTTTTAACACACAACAGCAGGCAGATCATTTACCTGCACTCCAGGCATCCCCAAAGTGCATCTCTGTCCTTATAGCAGACCGTTCACAGACTGCAATTGTATCCTTAACAGAGAACTCCCAGATAAACTCCCACCAGAGGTTCCTTGTCAAATGCTGTTGGGGGTCATAACCCTGAACTGTTGTGAAACCTGCAGGCTCCTTTTAACATGATTATCTGTACACATAATGGCAGCAACCTGAGCTTGTGTGGTGGAAAGCTCAGACTGGTTATTAGCAAACCAAGATTGCATGCCTAAAGGTCTAAGCTTCCAACACACTATCTAGATTTTGGGTAGTTTCTGTTTGTGTTGAAATGGAAACTGACACCAGAATCATAGTTGGATCCACATGAGTGCTTATGAAATTAGCCTACATTTCCATGCTAAAAGGGACACCTTTATATAAAAACCCCATGCAAAATTGCCACCAGACTCCCCTTTCCTCCTGCTATTGCATGCAAGCTTTCTTTGGTGAGATGGGGTGGGGGGAATAGCAAAGAGAATATGCATTTTACTTTGAGTATCCATCAGTCTCCTTCTGTGCCATATTCCGTTAAATTGCCTTGCAGCAGAACATGTGTGCAACCTCACATTCTGAAGGGCTGGTGCATGGACTTCATTGTTTCCTGCCCTTGGGTGCCTGTTGCCTCCCTTTAAGTACATAGTTTGCTGAAAGTGGCATTGCAGGTAGACAGGGTGGTGAAGAAGGTGTTTGGCACGCTTCCCTTCATCAGTCAGGGCATTTGAGTACAGGAGCTGGGACATTTTGTTGTACTTGTACAAGACGTTGGTGAGACTGTACTTGGAGTACTGTGTACAGTTTTGGTTGCCCTGTTATTGGAAAGACATCATTAAACTAGAAAGAGTGCAGAAAAGATTTACGAGGATGCTGCGAGGATTCGCAGGCCTGAGTTACAGGGAGAAGTTGGGCAGTCTAGGACTTTATTCCTTGGATCATAGGAGATTTAGGGGTGACCTGATAGAGATGTATAAAATCATGAGGGATATAGATAGGGTGAATGCACATAGTCTTTTTCCCAGAGTAGGGGAATTAAAAACTAGAGTACATAGACTTAAGGTGAGAGGTGAAAAATTTAAAAGGGACTTGAGGGGCAACATGCAGAGGGCGGTGCGTATATGGAATGAGCTGCCAGAGGAAGAGGTTGAGGAAGGTACAATAATAACATTTAAAAGACATTTGGATAAGTACATAGATAAGAGGGGTTTAGAGGGATATGGGCCAAACATAGCAAATGGGACTAGCTTGGTGGGCACCATGGATGGCATGGACGAGTTGGGCTGAAAGACCTGTTTCCATGCTGTATTACTCAATGACCACATGTAGTCCTGCCTCCCTACCAGGCTGTAAATTATGTGTCTGAAGTGTTGGCTGAGAATATGAAGCTGAGTGATGGTGCTTCTTAGTAACAATGTCATTTGCTCCTCCACCATTGCTGGTGGGTGTTAGAGATCTTGGATATCTGAAAAGAGAATAAGAGCAATGTTTCAGCAAGGGAGGTAGAAGGAGAGGAAGGAAGAGGAGCAGGTTTACAATATCTGCAGCTTTGAAATCTGAAGACTGTGGGATGATATGTGAATTCAATTGTGACAAGGAGGATTAGAATGAAGGTGGTTGTCTTCACTTATCTAAGTCCCATCACTGACCTTGGCAATATATATGCAAACTCTGACCTTTGGGTTTGAGGTGTACAGCATGTTAAATGTACGGTGAAATGAACCTATGAATATTAACTTTTGATTGTAACTTTTCATTGATTAGTGCATGGTTTATTGTGCATTGAATGAGGCTGCCATATGGCATTTGATAGATGCATCCACAGGCCACCCTGGATCTGGGCGCATGAGGTTGCCCACCATGCTATCTCGTTCTACTCCCTTTGGAGACTGAGAATGACTTCCTAGCTCCTTGTGAATGGTGCATATGTCTCCTGTTCTCTTCTGTCCAGATTTTCCATACAATGTTGGAAAACTTCAGAGTCCACTCCTATGATGGGCATTATTTTTCAGGTTAGTTGACTTCTAGATGACTTTCATCACCTACTAAAGCCACATTACACCTCCTCTTTAAATAGAGCAGGCTGATTTAAATTATTGCAGGCAAATTTTGAGTGCTGTAAGATAGATACTCACAATATTGACTCTTGTAATGCCACAGTGTTGTTAATGCTAGCTCACATAAATTAACAGAGAGCATAAAATTGCCTGTGCCAGATGTGTGTTATTGCTATATTGCAGTTTCTGTGCCTTTTTCTGGAGACAGTCCAATCTAAACCAAGTTATACTGTTAATAATCTTGTTAAAAATGGAGTAAATTTAAAGTACTACTCAGTAGCATTTATGAGATGGTTTGGGCATAAAGTCCAACTGCACCTTCAAATATCACTGCTGGATTTAGTGTGAAATAAATGATGTCATTTCTTTACTCATCAAAGGCCAGTACTAAAAACTTAACCAAAAGCAGAATTAAAAATCAAAGCTGCAGTAGATAAAAAATTATATTTATGGTAGACAGGAGATCACACCTAGCTAGCTGCTGCAAAAAAGTAAAGAAAACATCATTAAGAATTGCAAGATGGTACAGAATGTTACTTTATAACATACATGGGATTATAGACAATGGCTCATTTATTATAGCAACATGTCTACAATTGCGTAAGCAAACAATGGTGTTGGCACTGAAAGTCAGGAAGTATAGTAATTAATTATTTGTACTCCCTGGGAAAGGAAGATGTGGATAAAATTGTTAATTGTGAGGAGTGGCAATTAGTTTACAATGTGATTGCCTGTTGTTAAACCCATCATATAATTATAAAGCTCTCAAATGTTGGAACTAATGAACTCATTTTTTTTGCATGAAACTTATATGTAGCAAGCCAGCTAGTTCTTTATTTACTACTGTATCTAAGAGCTCTTAAAGGCTGGGGCTTTATTCCTTGGAGCGTAGGAGACTGATGGGGTGATCTTATAGAGGTGTATAAAATCATGATGGCCATTGATAGTTTGAATGGACATAGTCTTTTTCCCAGGGTTGGGGAATCAAAAAACTTGAGGGTGTAGTTTCAAGGTGAACAATTTAATAGGAACTTGAGGGACAACTTCTTTACACGAAGGGTGGTATGTATGTGGTCTGAGCTGCTAGAAGAAGTGGTTGAGTCAAGTACAATAACAAATTTAAAAAGACACTCGGACAGGTACATGGACAGGAACGGTTTAGAAGGATATGGGCCAAATGCTGGCAAGTGGGACTAGCTTAGATGGGCATCTTGGTCTGCATGGACCAGTTGGGCTGAAGGGCCTGTTTCTGTGCTGAATGACTCCGACTGACTGATTGACTGTTAAAACTTGTAATATCATAAAAAATCAGGGCAACATCCCAAACCTAAGGTGAAAATTTGTATCCTTTATCTGAAGTGCACTATTTTTTTTTGGCTGTGCTGATTGTGTACAAAATCTTATATCCTTCAGTAAAGTCACTCACAAATGTACCAATGTAGGACTGCAGAAACAAGAACAAAACTATAAATACCAATGAGTGCTGTAGAGTAATTGGCTTCCTTTAGAACATCTGCCAATGTCGTTTCATTTAGTGGTAAGCCAGCGACTGAGGTTACAGCAAAATTATGGGTGACACCATTCCGTAAGCCCAGACGCCCTGTCAATAGTGAAGCCCGAGACGGGGAACAAGTAGAAGCAGCGGCGTGAAAGTCCTCAAATCTGGAATAGAAACCAAGAAGCGAAATTGGAAAATTATTACAAACATCCCATCGTATGGCAAGATGGAAACTTTTTCCTTGTTAATAGTTGGTGGTTGCTGTAGATGGACTGGAAAAGAACAGTCACGTATAACGTAGGGGAATTACTACTTCCCTTACTTTCCATTCAAAGTAGCAGTGATTTTACTTGTTATCCAGAGCTGTAACCACTGTGGTGTGAGATTTTCATTCCCGCCTCAGCTGCCCGCCTCAGCTACCGTCTTGTACAAAATATGGAAGAATGGTTCAGAGAAAAGCTGAATTTCGTTTGTTGCAAGGAATAACCTGACCACATCTTAGTTCCATTCACACTATTCAAAGTCTTTGTTTGTGTTCAAGAAAGCCCCTGCAAAATGCTGTTCTTTGTAGTCATCCTGCCAAACCCCCAGGTGGCTGAACATAAAAGGAGACAAATGCAAGCTGCAGCAATACACAAAAAGTGCTGGAGGAACTCAGCAGGTCAGGCAGCATCCATGGAGGGAAATAAACAGTCAATGTTTCGGGCTGAGACCCTTCATTGGGACTGGAAAGGAAGAGGGCAGAAGCCAGAATAAGAAGGTGAA
>JARFYF010000050.1:14698649-14716273 GCA_030265395.1 Rhina ancylostomus
GTACAGTGAAAAACTTGTCTTGCATACCGATCGTACAAGTCAATTCATTACACGGTGCAGTTACATTGAGTTAGTACAGAGTGCATTGATGTAGTATAGGTAAAGATAATAACAGTACAGAGTAAAGTGTCAAAGAGTTCCGGAGAGTGAACCCACAGAAAGCAACTGGCCTAGATGGTGTCCTTGGCTGTGTCCTTAGATCTTGCGCAGATCAGCTGGCGGGGGTATTTGCAGACATTTTTAACCTCTCTCTGCTTCAATCTGAGGTTCTCATCTGCTTTAAGAAGACCACTCTCATCCCAGTACCAAAGAAAAACAATGACTTCTGACTGGTGGCTCTGACATCCACCATCATGGAGTGTGTCACGAGGCTGGTCATGGCACACATTAACTCCAGCCTCCCGAACAACCTTGACCCACTGCAATTCACCTACTGCCAAAACAGGTCCATGGTGGACATCATCTCCCTGACCTTACCCTCATCTCTGGAGCATCTGAACAGTAAAGATGCCGATATTAGGCTTTGTTTATTGACCACAGCTCCACCTTTAATACTATAATTACATGAAAACTCATCTCCAAGCTCCCAAACCTGGGACTCAACTCCTCTCTTTGCAACTGGATCCTTGACTTCATGACCAACAGACTGCACTCAGTAAGGATAATCAGCAACACCTACACCATGATTATTCTCAACACTGGTGCTCCACAAGGCTGTGTCCTCAGCCCCCCACTCTACACCCTATACACTCATACCTGTGTGGCTAGATTCTATTCTAACTCCATCTGCAAGTTTGCAGATGGTACCCCTGTAGTGGGCTGTATCTCAAATAATGATGAGTCGGAGTAGAGGAAGGAGACAGAGAGCCGAGTGACATTGTGTCATGACAACAACCTTTCAATGTCAGCAAAACAAAAGAACTGGTCATTGACTTCAGGAAGGGGGACAGTGCACATGCTCCTGTTTACATCAGCGGGGCCGAGATCGAGAGGGTTGAGAGTTTCAAGTTCCTAGGAATGAACATCACCAATAGCCTGTCCTGGTCCAAACACGTTGACACCACAGCCAAGAAAACCCACCAGCCCCTCTACTTCCTTGGAAGGCTAAAGAAATTTGGTATGTCCCCTTTGACACACACCGATTTTTACTGATGCACTACAGAAAGCATCCTATCTGGATGCATCACGGCTTGGTATGGAAACTGCTTTGTCCATGACCACAAGAAACTGCAGAGAGTTGTGGACACAGCTCAGCACATCATGGAGAAGGTACAGAATGCATTTGGAGGAACATTTTTTTACACAGTACATAATGAGTTCAAAAAAGAGAGGTTGCATTGTACTTAGTTTTAGGGAAAGGATGGTGGTGGGAGAGTATTAAGCAGTAGCAATAATAATTCAGTTAGATTTGGCATGATGGAGACAGAAGTTCAGTAAAAGTTTTAAGTTAGTTTAAAAAACAATTTCACTAGGTTGAGATGTGGTTCAGGAAAAGTGGAATGAAAACAGCTACTTCAAGGAGGAGACAGAAAAGGTTTATAAGAAATATACCCCTAGCCAAAAGCAACAAGAACTTCCAAATCTCAACTCCCATAGATATTAAGGAACATAAAAGGGGAACAAATGGAAGCTTAAGAAAAATATCAAAAACTCAACACTAAAGCAAGCCTAAATAAGCCTAGAGGGTAGAGACTGCAGATGTGGGAGTCCGGAAATGTCAACAATTCCATTCCCCTCGCAGAAGTTGCTTGACCTGATGAGTTCTTCCAGCAGACTGTTTGTTAAGCCTTGAGGGTATGTGGGTAAAATTAGGATGACGTGGATGATGCATGAAAAATATTGGCAGGTAATATGAATGAAAACTAAGTTTTTATATAAACAAGTGAAAAGAAAGATCATCAAAGGAATGTGCAGGTCCTATACCAGACATACAGTTCTAAATTAATGTTTTTGCTCCCTCTTGACTTCTTTGATGAGATAATAGGCATGACGGAAATGCATTTGATATTGTCTGTATGGACTTTCAAAAGGAATTTCATAATGTGCCTTATTAAAGGCTTTTTATCTAAATACATTTTAGACTAAAGCACATAGAAAAAGTTGCAGCATAGATAGAAAATTGAGTAAGTGACAATATATGGTCTTATTTTTCAAACTGGATAGAAATGAATAGTCATGATTAATGACTTGGACATAACAATTTGCATTTGTCTCAAAACATGGAAGCATAATGAATTGGGAAATGACAGACTTCTACAGGAAAGAGAAAGCAGATACACGGCAAATGGATTTTAATGCAGAAAAATGTTAAGTGTTCCATTTTGGTTGGAAGAATGAGAAGAGTCGAGATAAACTAAAGACAACAGTTCTAAAAGGGGACTGGGAACAGAGAGACCTGGGGGTACACAGTGCATGTTTAAGTCATTGTGAATGGTGGGACAGGTTGAGAGAAGGTTAAAAAAGAATTTAGGATCTGTACTTCATTGATACTTTCCTGCAGTCTAAAGCTGTCATCCTGTCAACCACACAGCTATTTTTGGTATCATGGGTAAACATCTTAATTATGATTCAAATTTAACAATATATCATAAAAGGATTAACGTGGTAATTAAATGGTAGTGACAATCCGGAACATTGTCCGAGAGGATGGTGGAGGCAGAAACCGTTCTCCTTCAAAAGGAGGAGTCTTTGAAGAGCTATAACCTAAAAAAAATGGGCAAAGAACTGGGTAAGATACGTAGCTTGAGTTTTGGCTGGTTTTGGACATAATGGGCTGAGTAGACTTGTTCTGTGCCACATATTTTTATGATTCTTTCTCTCCATCATTGACTTCCCCAGTCTCTGTCCCTCTCTCTCCCTCATTCACTCTATTTGGCTTTCTGCTCCATCAGATTGTTTTCATCCCTTTTCCTCCATCCTCTCTCTCCCCATTCTTTAATTAACATTCTGAATATCAGTTCCTCTCCCTCCCACCATTCCCCTCTATTCTTCTGTGGTGCTCCAATTGACCACCAAATTAAATAGCCGCTCAAGTTAAAAACAAGGCCATTACCTGCAATCCTGGATGTTGGCCAACTAAGTTGTGCCTTCACTCCCATGCCTTGATTAAAGTGAACTAATGAGTGAACAGGAAGGAGGAGATTGTTTCTTAAGTCCAACAGCAGAGATGTGGACTGTGTGATGGGCAACATCTGAGATCTGACAGGAGTCTGACAGGTGGGGGCAGGGGTGGAGATGGGGGCTCTGCAGCAACATGCTGGACCAAAAGCAACCAGAGGACACTAATGTGAAACTAAACTTTGGTTGTAGTTGGCCTGTGCAATTAGTAAGAGCAATAAGTTACAGGTTAATTTTAAATCACTTTAATCGCATATGTTAAGGATACTTAACTGATGGTCAATTGCTACAACATTTTGCATTTATATATTTCCAGCCTCAAACCCTCAGTAACCTTCACTTCTGTCCCTTAAGTCCAAAGATGCACACTTGAATGGCTATAATGAACAACCAGTGTAATCATTTACTACCGGTTCTATTTTGACGACATAAACACTATCAAGTCCCTTTCTCTTCTGTCAAGACTGTTCATTATTTAAGATTTATCTTGGAATGCAAAGATAACCTCTGGCTCCTTTTCACTCCCACAAACCATCTTCTTAAACAATTTCCTATCTCCCCTGCCCTCAACATCGACAATAAAGAAGAGGGCCTTTTGGATGGAATTCTTGGATGCTAAAACTGAGATTATCTCGTCAACTGTATCAATTTCACTGTTCTTCTACCTTACCAGTCCAAAGGACAGGAATCCCTCAACCCCCAGCTTTTTCTCACGAGCCTTAGCTCCAGCTCACATTTCTCCCTCCTCGCCATGTTCAACACCCATCCCCAGTTTGACTCACTTCCTGCTCCCTGGACGCCATCTCACTGAACTGATCCTTAGTCCCCACGTTAGCTGACATTGCTACATCGCCCTCCTAGGTATTGTCTTATCACCTTCAAATCTCCCTTCCCACAAATTTTAAAATCTTCATCATTCTTTTCAAATCCGTCCGTTGTTTCTATCTTCCATCTGTCCCTGACCTGAAAAACAGCGCTTTTGCCACGCTAAACATCTCAAATATCCTGAATACTTATTGTTCAAACGTCAGTAGCTCCGGCAGCCACGGAGATTCTAAGTTTGGCACTATCTTGCCTAAATCTCCCTACTTCTCTTTAAGTCGATTCTTAAAGCCCATCTCTGACCAAGCATTTGGTCGTGTGTTCTATCAGATCCCAGTGGGTCTGTGCCAAGTTTTATTGGTTAGTTTTCATGTAGAGGGAATTTGGTTCATTTTACTGTGTTCAAGGGGCTTATAAATGCAAGTTGCGGTTGATACACAGTGTCATCAGTAGTACTGGGACATTAAGGTGATTTTTTTTACCTGAACTGTAGAGTTCTAATTTAGGGCAATCTCAGGAAATGAAGTCGAATCTAAATTCTAACGTTGGCTCCTTTTGTTCCTACCGATGTAATTAGAAAGTTTGGGGGGGGGGAATAAAACTGTTAACAGAAAACCAATGCAGCTTTTAAAATGCTAAAGACTCTTCTGAGAAGCACCAAGTATTTTAGTTTGTGAGCTGGCAGGAGAGACAACGATGATGCCTAATTCCCCCAGAATAATCTATTTCAATTTACCTTTTGTACAAGTTCCTGCTATGTTAAAAGAATATAACGATCCGGTTTTCTCTCGCTTTTAAACTGGAATGGACCTGTTTA
Organism: Rhina ancylostomus; assembly: GCA_030265395.1. NCBI lineage: Eukaryota > Metazoa > Chordata > Chondrichthyes > Rhinopristiformes > Rhinidae > Rhina > Rhina ancylostomus. Next base: position 14,703,406 of record JARFYF010000050.1, read on the forward strand.
ACCCGGTGGTGGCGCACGTGCACGATGCTCGCTCTCGATCGCAGGAAAGGTGGGTTCGGGGCAGAGGAGCGCGCGCTCACGAGCACCCTGTGTGACAGCTGACTCTTGCAACCACGAGTTTCGTTCGCGGCCGATACACCCGAGGAGAGGCGCTCATGCACGCGGTGCGCATCCACGCCGTGCGTGCGCCGAGACCGGCTCTAGCCGGTCTATATCAGCCCAGGCGAGCAACGACGTTAAAGTAATCGGAAGGGAAAGGGGAGACGGTCAAATCTGGGGAGAAAATAATCTTGCGCAGAGTTGCAGCGAGCGTGACCCGGGGCCGGAGAGGAACCGACCTTGGGACCCAGCGCATTTAGCAGCAGCATTAAAATAGTTAACCTGTTCATAACGTTAGGGATAAATCCGATGCCTCTGTGCAGGCACCGGCAGAATCTGTACATTTTGCCTGGGGTACGATAAAGGTAAGACCTTACGCCGCAGACTCTAATTCTTAATCATCCTTTGAAGTTTATTGGTGTATAAATAATTGGAGCATCCTGCATCTTCAGTAAAAGCCTTGGATGGCCCGATCCAATCGATGAATGTCAATTTGTGGTGAAAGGCTGACGTTGTACAATATTTCTATTTTGTTTTTAAAAAAAGCTCTTAAAGCCTGTATTGACCAGTTAAACTTCTGGATCTCACGTTTGTGGCTGTACCTAGGATCCTACCGGCTGTCCCACAAGGGTGAGCTGATGTCACCTTTCGGGACTAGCAGTTTTCTCCATTTTGTTTTCGTTAAACGTAAACTTTAGTTTTTTTTAAAAAAAACATAGATTCATGTTTGTTTGGATGCTTAGTTTTGTTTTTGCTTCTGTCGTAGCCCCAAAAATCAGGTCAACAACTTGCGTTAATTTGCGACGCTTTGCTGGGTCCCGAGCACATTTGAGCAGAGCTGAGGAACTCGGCTGGTGAGTACAGTGTAGCAATCTTAATGGATTATTATCCTGCGAGCGCACGTCAGAAGGCTCAATGCACAGACGAGATAACTTGAGAAATTCCGGCTGGTATCAAATATTTGGAGCTCGCGGAAACCCAATATTTACTTTACACGTTTACAAAGTGTACGTGCACAGTTTTTAAGTGCGTTATTTCAGAGCACCGAAAGAGATTTCGAACCGGTTCATTTCTTGGTAAGGTGCTATGAATACTCTCCGCTTTACTGTAAGAGGAAGTGTCAGTGTATCACTTACAGCAAACGATCTCAGCGGACATCGAATTCACCTCCTTGAGCCGAATGAGCAATTTAACACAAGTGTAACAATATTATAAGTATGTTTAAAATTACAACAGTATTGGAAACTCTTCCGGTCTTCTCGACGCTTTTTGTTACTGTAAATAGCTCACGGAAGGGAAGTGAATAATTTGTCTGCTCAAACGCGGTAGTGTTTTTTTTAAGTTGGTGCAGTGAACTGCAGCCGGTGTCTCCGCAGGAGAAGAGAACGCTATGACACAAAGGTGCTCGGTGCTCCTCCAGCTGTTCGGGCATACTCAGTGCAGCCTTTTGACGCACAGACTGGCCAGCAGATGGTGCAAAAAACTGACTGAATTGTCTTCATGCACAACTTCATTTAAGAATTTGAGCCTAGATACGGGGATGATGGGTTTGAAAAAGTATTGTGTAAACTGCCAAGGCTTAACTTGTTTGAATGATTTACAAATTATATAACCAGTGTTTATTTTTCGTTTCTTTTGAATTTGCTCACAGATTTTAAAAAAGTTAGCATTTCGGATATTTGTTTTCCTCCGCTTGATTGCCGAGACTTTAAATTTAGCATCCACTGATGGACATCAGTTTCTATACGTAGGAGAACAATTGGCAAGAAATTTCTTTGTCAAATCTACACTGCATTAGCTGTTGCAACTAAAATACAAGGGCTCTGGTAGAAAATGGGAAGTGAAGCAGATGTAGTTCCTTAATTTCACATTTTCTTACGACTTGAAGACCATTCAGCCCCTCAAGTCTATGCCAGCTCTCCAGAATAGTTTTATCAATCCCATTTCACTATTTTTCACATGCTCATTAACTACACCCCGACTCTCCTGCCATTCACCTTCACGAAGGCGAATTAATTTACCAACACGTCTTTGGGCTGCAGCATCTGGGGGAAACCCTAGTGGTCACAGGAAGTACATGCAAATTCCACATCGACAGCAATCCGAGGTCAGGATTGCTGGAGCGGTGAGACAGCAGCATTAACTGCTGCACCACCCACAGTAGCTGGAAATGGCAATTTGGGAAAGGTCTTGCATCTGATCTGTGGGATTCTTCGAGTGTAAATAAATATGGTGGGAATGACGGAAAGAAATGATGTTTTATGTCTTCTGCATTAAACAATGTATTACATTAGTGCTATAGCAGCACTGGTGGTGTGAAGTATTTATTTGCAAATATTAAGCCTCTAGCCTATGGTAAATTTGATGCTACTAGGATGGCAGAGAACTATTTTGTTAAAAAAGATTAATACATACAAACAGCCCTATAAATTGTGGATCCCCACATGGCATCAGATGGACTTTGCTGAAGAAATGAGATAGTTTGTTCAAGCCTGGAGGAAGACAGAATGAATTTTCTACCACTGCACAATGAGCATTCTTGTCAAGTGCTACAAACATTGGCTACCCTCGGGGAAATCCTCCAGGCTTGACAGTGGCTTCTCCAAGTAGATGGATATTCTGTCTTACTACATTCTCTGCTTAAGTTTTAGAGATTCCCTTTCTGCAAGCTCAGCTTTTAGTTACTTCAAAATCATACACATTATAACTACAAAAATTACATTAGAACATATGAAAAAGGAGCAAGAGTAGACATTTGGTCCTTTGAGCCTGCTCCTCCATTCATCAAAATCATGGCTACTTTAGCGACATTTACATGCACAATCCCCATATTCCTTGATTCTCTTAAAAGCCAATCAATCTGATTGGAATACAATTACTTATTGAACCTTCACAGTTTGCTGCAGTAGATAATTCCATAGATCTGCCATCCTCCACACAAAGAAGCTTTGCCTGGTGCAGTTCTATAAGGAGTACCCTTTATTCTGAGATTATAACCCCTAATTCCAGATGCCTTAGCCAAGGAAAGCATCCTCCTTGTATTCAACTTGTTCAGCTGTGTAAGAACTTTTCAAAGTTTCTATGAGATCTTGTCTCATTCTTCTAAACTTTGGAGAATACAGGCCTAGTCAGCTCCTCATAAGGCAAACCCACCATCCCTGAAACCAGTCTTCACTGCACTCCTATGGCAAGTATATCCTTTTTAGGTAAGGTGATCAAAACTAGATAGAACACACCAAGTGTGGTCTCACCAAAGCTTCATGTAATTGGAGAATAATGTCTTTACTTCTGTACTCATAATCCTATTGTAATAAAACGAACATATTATTTACTTGCCTATCTAAACACCTGCTGCACCTGCATGTTCATTTTTAGTAATTTATGCACAAGGACACCTAGGTCTATTTGAACATCAATCTCTCAACATTTTAAATAAAACTCTGCTGTTCTGTTTTATGTACCAAGGTTTCAAACATAAAATCAATTTTAATTTGCTGTGCTTTTGATTCATAATACACATTTGTGAAGTTACATTTTAGTCCAATTTGAGAGTAAACAAATTACTGCAGGCTTCAAATTTTAAAAGGTATAGGATTTCAAGAATTCCTGACAAATATACAAAAAATAGATCATGACTGCTTTAAAAGTCAGCTTTAAAAAAATTGAAGACAATAAAAAATTGACCGTCAGTTTATTTACTTTAAGAGGATACGATAACATTCCCCTTCAGCAAACACATTTTCACATCAAATTCACTTTATCATCCCTTCTAGAAATTTAGCACCCTTCTAACCTTTTGTTGTTTTATCTGAAACCCTGAGGTCATAAGACTGAGCTGGCCTTACTGAACTGATTTTCAAAAGTTAGTAAAGAGCTAAGAGCATAGATATCTGTACAGTAGTTCTGCTAGAAACAGTACAAGTAAAACCAAAACAAATAAGTTGGAAGATCAAAGAAGAGAGTCATCTGCAGCATTGAACTAACCTAATATCCTAAGTATTTTTGAGTTCATCAGTTCATGACCTTGAATAAACCTTCTGGTATTTCACTGCTTTGACACCATCTATAGCGACAAAGTAAATGCCAGGCCTTCTAACTGCTGGCTTTCAGCCATTTGAATTGAAATTAGTGCAGGGAGCATAAGTATTGATTCTAAGTGGAAGCTCTAGTCCAGCAAGATTTAGCCATTTAGAAAATAACATATTTCTAATGCTGTGTAAAGGAAGCTGAGATTCTAGGAAGCTGAAGACAAAATACTGCATAAGTTTCAAATCTAAAATAAGAACAGAAAATCCTAAAAAAAATTTTACAGGCCAGGCAGCATTTGTGGAGAGGGTTCTGATGATACTGGGTCTAAATGTTCTGTTTGTGCGATTGTTTTAGGTATTCATTTAATGTTAGCAGATTCACTTGGAACCGTCCCATTTTCAGTGAAGTATAGTTGCCAAAGTTTGGAGAAAATTTAAAAATTGGACAAAAAAGCAAGGAGTGACTGAAAGTTTAACAAGGAAAAATTACTGTACATGACAAAGCTAGCTAGAAATGTAAAAACAATAAGAATATCTATAGACATAGAAAAGGTGAATGTTGGTCCTATAGAAAATTCCTTTAGAATTACTGACGGGAAATGAAATGGCTGATGAATTAAACAGGCATCTCACATCAGCTTTCACCATACAGGATTTATGTAGCGTCTCAGAATTAGCTGGAAATTAGTAACTGGAAGGGGGAGATGTTGTCAGGAAAATTACTATCATCATAGAACTAGTACTGAGAAAATTGTTGGAGCTGCAGACTCACAAGTCCTGGATCCTGATGGACTTCATTCGAGGGTTTTAAAAGAAGTGGCTATTGAGATAATTAGTGCATTGGTTTTAATTTTCCAAAATTCCAAAGGTTCAGGGTACGTTCCATTCAATCAGAAAATAATAAATGTCACCCTTTTGTTCAAGAAAAGGAGACAGGAAACCTGCAACTAACAAGCCAGATGTTTAACAACTGTCTTTGGAAAAATGTTATAAGTAATTATTAAAGATGTTATAGCAGGGCACTTAGAAAAGCTCAAGGTAATCAGAGGAAGTCAATATGGTTTTGTGAAGGGGAAATAACATTTGACTAAATTATTGGAGTCCCTGGAAGTAGTAACATATGCAACCAGCAAATGTTTGACTTCTAGAAAGCATTTGATAAAGTGCCATATCAAAGGATATCATGGAAAATAAAATCTCATGGTGTAGGAGGTAACACATTAACATGGATGGAAGACTGTCTGGCTAACCGGAAATATAGTAAGCATAAATAGGACATTTTCTGGCTGGCAATATGTGCTGTGCCACAGGAATTGGAGTTGGGCCTCAACTTTTCGCAATTTACTTTATAACTGGTTTCTATAGGTATGACTGATGAGATAAAATAGGTAAGAAAAGTTGTGAAGCGGATATAAGGAGGCTAGAAAGGGATATAAGTAGGTCAACTAGGTGGGTAATGGTCTAACAAATGAGCATAATAAGAGAAAATCTGAACCTGTTCATTTTGGAGAGGAAAAAAATGTTACCTAAGTCATGAGATGATGCAGAGATCTGGTGCTTGATTCACAAGGCTAGTCCATGCAGCAATTAATTAAAAAAATGATTGAATGTTATTGTTTATTGCTAGGGGAACTGAATACAAAATTAGGGAGATATGGCTTCAATAATAGGGCACTGGTAAAAGTACACACCTGGAGTACTGCTAAAGGTATTGGTGGTCTTATTTAATGAAAGATGTTAATGAGTTTGAAGTGATTCAGAGGTGGTTTAGTAGAATAAACCTGGAATTGACAAGTTGCCTTATGAGAAAAAGGTTGAGTATGCTAGGTTTGTATTTACTGGAGTGTAGAAGAGTTAGAGTTCACTTGATTGGAACATAAGATTCTAAGGCATCTTGGCAGGGTGGATGTGGTAAGGATATTTCTTGTGGAGGAACTAGAACTAGGAGTTGCCCATTTAAGGCAGAGATGAGGCAAACATTTTTCTCAGGATTGAGGATCTATAGAATTGTCTTCCTCAGAGGGTAATGGAAACAGTGTTGGAACATCTTTAAGGCAGAGGTAGATTGATATTTGATAAAGCAAAGAGGTGAATGTTTACTGGGGGGTAGATGAGAATGTGGATTTGAGGTTACGACAAAATCATCCATGATCTTATTAAGTGGTAGAGCTAGCTTGAGGGGTCCACTCCAAATTTGCATAATTGTATTATAATGTTAGCACTGTCATGTGCATGTAATACGAAATGTAAAATTGATAGATTTTGCATTTTAAAACTGAAATATCTCATTTCTAAATGCAGAGAACAAATCGGGGAAATGACGGTTTTCTCGGGAAACGCAGGAGGATGGACAACAAATGTTTACACAAAGACTCCAGATGGAGGCTGGGGCTGGATTACAGCCATTGCCTTCTTTTTCACAGAAGTCCTCACATATGGCATAATTAAGTCATTTGGTGTTTTCTTTTATGACTTAATGATTTACTTCGATGAGTCCAACAGCAGAGTATCCTGGATATTATCCATCTCTATGTTTGTAATGATGTTTACAGGTAAGGAAAGCTTTCAGTTTTTGGTAATGTTCATCTTTCTGAGTTTAAGTAGAATTAATTGAATGTTGGCTGAGAATCTAGCAGTAGCCTACAAGAGTCCATTTTCACCACTAGCTATCTATGTAATTGGGCTTGGCACATACAACAGAAGTAGTATAGAGAAATTAAAAAGCTGCAATCCCACACGATATCATTTGTTATAATTTGAGCTTTTTAAAGTACAGTTCTGGTTAAAAAGTTCCAGAAATACTAAAGTGTTTTCTATTTCTTTTCCAAAGTCATTATCTGTTGAAGTTTAGATTGGAATGAACATTTGTGTCACCACTGCTAGTCGTCTTCATGACACTAGCCTGAAACAATTATGGAACGTTCTTCTTCCAGCCACAGTTGGTGAGGCTTGAGGAGGAAGAAACGTGCACTGAATAGAACAAAAAACGAACGCAGTAAGGATATATATATATATATATATATATATAAATATTGAATGAAGAAGGGTCTAAGAAGATCATTTTAATCAGATTATTTATATCCAATATAGAATATTCCAAATAATTCAAAGTAATTTATTTGCATGGAAGTTAATATGTTAATCAAGTGATTCAAGTTATCCAACGTATATAAAAATGTTGTCTTAATCAAGCAACAAATCCAAATAGTCCAATAATTTAAAATAATTGACTTCAAATTCAGAATGGGGTATACAGTATTCCAATTTGAATAGTATAGGTATATTCTTATCAGCAACCTAGACTTATTAATGATCTCTGTGCTATAGGGAATATAAAATAAATTTTAAATTTACTCCATATTCAGCATCTTCACAACCAATACACCAGTTAGGAAGGATGCATAAAACATTTGTGGTGAACTTTGTAGGAAGAAACCTACTTATTCTTGTATCGCCTCCCAAAATGTCTAATTAACAAGAACACTGAATTCCTGTCCAGTATATTTATTATTTTAAGCTTTCGTCATTTCCACATTTCTCTTTGTTTTGAAATTTGACCAGCAACATTAATTCTAACAATCTTGTTAAAATCTTATTTTCTTGTATACATTTATTTTATATTTTTTCTTTTTCAAGTCCACTGTTATTTTTATCCCACATTTCTCATTAATTAATTGTATTGGCTACAATCTCTTTTCTTTTTCTCCCCCCAATTAAATGGAGACATTGAACACTTTGACAGGACAAGTAAACACTAAAGCACAGTCCAAGTGCAGCAACTGAGCCAAGTCAAGATTAGGTGCTACGACAATAATGCCTTAATAATGTTCCAAGATCCTTCATAAAGATGTGATAAGAAAATGGACACCAAGAGTTTTGAGGATTGCCTCATAGGAAGGAAGCGAGTGAGAATTCTATCCTACATAGTTGAGGACATCATCACTAATGATACAACAAAAGTAGATGGTCAAAATAGGAGGAAGGTGGGATAAATGAAGGGTTGGAAGAGCATGCAGAATAAGTGGTAAATAGACAAGTTGGGCTTGGTGTGGGGAAGGCCATGGATAGAAGGGGCTTGGGTGAGCTACAGATTAGAAGATGGAGAATGGTCAGGAGAGCACTGGGCTGACAGAGTCTGGAAGTAACGGTGAGATGAATGTGGCATTTCACTGACAGATGGCCAAAGCAGGGAGGCTGGTGGCTGAAATGACAGAGTGGATAGTTGGCAATATGTGAGACAATGGATATGGAATTGAAGCCTTAGCTAGGTCTTGATCAGAATGCCAAGGCTGTTAATAATCTACTTCAACCCAAACAGGTGGAATTCATGATGAATTTATGAAGAATATCAGGGTTAAATTTGAGCATAATGACTGATATCAGACACAGACCAATAGCACAGAGGTGGATTGGTCAGAATAGAAATCTGTTCATATTAACATAACTGCAGGTGTTGAACTACTTATGCAAAAGATGCTATCGATGGCCATCATGTTGGGCTAAAGATAGGTTAAGGGATGATGAAATCCTTGGAGATAAATGTTCAGAGATGTGTAGGTTACAGTTATCCAAGTAGAAGACAGCTAAGAAAAGGCAGCCCTAAGCAAAGATTTTGTAAGTGACAATCTTCAAGTGGAAGTGGAGGTTGGAGATAGAATAGAAAGTGCTAGAAATGCTCAGCTGGTCAGGAAATATCTATGGAGAGAGAAACAGATAACTGGTGAAGAGGTCGTTGATCTGAAAAATTAACTGTTTCATTCTCCATGGACTCTGCCTGACCAGAGTATTTGCAGCATTTTCAATTTCATTTCAGATTTACAGTATCTCCAGATCTTTGCCCTTTTAAGAGTTTGGAAAAAGAGTAGATGTGTAGAGAAAAAAGTTGAAATGTTTTCTTTGAGGGGTGTGGGTATGATGGCAACTGTTTATTTAAAAACAATCATAGTTTTGAGAAAGGATAATATGTTAGAAGAACAGGAGATGAACAGAAGAACATAAAGGGATAATCACACTATTGGCTGTGTACTATAGATCTTTGAACAGTCCAAGGGAAAGGGAAAGTTCTGACGTGCAAAAGCACTAGGGCAGTAATAGTGGGAATTTCAATTAACCTAATATTAGCAGTTGGTCTAGGGGGCACAGAATTCCTAGGTTACTTTCAGGAGGACTTTATTATACAGTTTAAAACAAACCAAACATAAAAGGCAACTCCAGATTTGATTTTGGGGAATGAAGCTGAGTAGATGGGAGGAGTATCACTGGATAGAGCATGTTACTGTGGTGATTATAATCTGATTGAATTTTGCAGTGTTATTAAAGGGGACAAAGGTAGGTTCTAAATTTTGGTAAGCCTAACTTCACTAGCTGAGAAGTGATTTAACAAGAGGGGCATGGAAAAGGCTACTTGGAGGTAAATCAGTCTTGGAGCAATGGGAAGTATTTGAATAGGATATTCAAGGAGTTCAGGGTAAAATGTTCTTACAAAGAAAAGGTGGCTCTGTCAAATCTAGAGCTACATGGGTATCAAGATGCATAGAGGGTAGGATGGCATAAAAAAAAGCCTATGCCAGATAACACAAGCTTAACATGCTAGAAAGCCTGGAAGAGTATAGAAAGTGTACAAGCAAAATTAAAGGAAAATTAAGGAAAGCAAAGAGGAGGTAATGATAAAATATTAGGAAGCAAATTTAAAGAAAAGCTAATGAGGTTTTGTGACTGCTTAAAGACCAAGGGCATAACTAGGAATAGAGATGATGGGAATGTAATTTAGGTTAATCAGGGTAAAGTATTGGATATGGTAAAAGAGTAAGTATTAAGGAACTTGTCTTTTAAACAATGATAAATTACTAGGGCTGAAAGAGAGGGAGATACCACGTGATATTTTAGCAAGGCTTTCGACAGAGTCCTGCATGACAAGCTGTTTTAAAACAGTTAAAGCCCATGAAACCTATAGGAGAATGACAAATTGGATCCAAAATTAGCTCAATGGCAAGAAGCAAGGGGTAATGCTTGACAGGCATTTTTGTATCTGGGATTTTACAGGGCTCAGTACTTGGTCCCTGGCTTTTGGTGATACATGTAATGATTTAGATAGGGGGCATGATAAAGAAATTTGCAGATAACACAATATTTCCACATGGTTCAGTGAGGAGAAAGCTTTCGACTGTGGGAAGACACAGACTGAGCAGATGGGTACAAAGGGTATCGAGTTAATCCAGAGAAGTGAGAGGTAATGTACTTGAGGAATTACAAGGCAAAGTAAATATACAATAAAGGGGATAATATTGAGAAGATATGCAGGAACAAGTGAACCTAGGAATGAATGTCCACAAGTTTAAAGGGTAGCAGGACATGTTAATAGGGTAGTTAAAAAGACATACGGGACTCTGTAAATAAAAAATAAATTGATGATGCTCGAGATCTGAAACAAAAAACAGAAAATGCTGGAAAGACTCAGCAGGTCAGGCGGCATCTGTGGAGAGAGAAACAGTCAATGTTTCAGGCCTGCAACCCTTTGTAAGATTATGGAAACAAGGAACAGAGGTTATGCTAAAATTGTATACAACAATGATTAGACCACAGATTCAATATTCAAGATTCAATACTCATAGATTTCTGTTCACAACATTACAGACAAGATGTGATTACACTAGAGGATGCAGAAGTGTGTGATAATGTTATCGGGACTGGTACACTGTAGCTATGAGTAGAGATTGGATATGGATATTGGCAGAGGAGGTATTTAAGTGAGTTGTATAAAAATTGAAGGCCTATACAACATTAATAGGAAAGTCCTCTTTCCCTTAATAAAGGGGTCAAAAACCAGGATATGTAGATTTAAAGTAATTGGTAGAAGGATTAGAGGGTAGATGAGGAAATTATTTTAAACTCAGAGGCTAGCATAGGTCTAGAATTCACAGCCTGAAAGGGTTGCTGAGGTAGAAACCTTCATCACATTGAAACAGTACTTTAATGTGTTCTTTAAGAACCATTACCTGCAGGGATAAAGACAAAGTGATGAATGCGGAATTAGGCTGGGTGACCTTTTTTGACTGGCATGGACATGAAACATTGAATGGTGTACTTTTGTGTCAATAATTTTCTACGTTTCTATAAAAGTGGGAAGGAGAGCTTGAGAGGGAGACACTCACTAGACTGGATAGCATGAAGCTCATGGAAGGAAGTTAGGTGAACTATCATCTTGATGAAGCAAGACACAGATAGATCACATGGACAACATAAGCCCATACAGCAGATGAGGGAATTAAGAGGAAGATCACATTTTCATGTTGGAGAGAAGATGCTGGAGATGTATTGGCTAGATAGAGAGTTCTAAGTAGCAAAGGCAGTTGGAAGTCGTTTCCTCCCGAGATTTATTTCAAATAAGTACCGTTAAATGGCACTGAAACACTGATTCCTAAAACAATTTATATCAAAAGAAATGCTTATCTTGCCCGTGTATTCTTGTGTCTGTGAATACCCACATTACATTCAAATAGTAAATGATATATTGAACCTTTCCACAGGAAGCGATCAGAGGCTGATTATAATTACAGCCCAGTGATAACTCATCTTTGAGAATAGAGCAACTTTTGTAAATGAAAAGCTGCTTGATATTTTGAAATCAAATGCAATTTGGCTGAAGAACAAAGAGTGCAATGGAGTGTTATTTATTTCATGAGCCAGGACTGTGATGCCTTTCATTGCTCAATACAAATTTCCTTAGCACTTTTGGCATTATTATAAACCTATTCCTTGGTTGTATTTGTGCTAACAAATTGGAAATGGCAAAAATAATAACATTATCACATTATAAACAAAACAGTAAAATCATTTATGGAAATGTTTGTGTTTGCATTCCCCAGTGATATCCTTCCACTTAACTAGTGACCTGATGGGTATCATTGGGAATATATTTATTTTTTGCTGATTGATGTGTGATCGAATGACTTCAGATTGCAATAAAATTGGATAATTGGGAACAACTGCTGTGTCCTCCAACACCGATTTAGAAATTGTCAATAATTTACTTACAATATTGTCTATCCTTAACTTTTTGTGGTAAAATTTATCAACTTTATGGTATCTTTGATTAAATGGCAAGAAGAACTCTGTCCAGTACTGGCAGGCAGATTAAAGGATATGATGGCACAGAGTGGGTGCAAAAATGAATGATGCCAAAACTGCATGGTAATATCCATCAGGTAAAGATGAACTATCTGTGCCTCTCCTCTTGAAAAGAGAAAGCTGAGGGATGACACAATAGAGGTCTTGAAAACTGTGAAAGTCTTTGATCAATAAACAGAGATGATGATTCCATTTGTGGGAAAGAACAAAACCAGAGGCCTGCAGAAGGTGGTCAGCAAGAAATCAAATACACAAGAAACTGCTTCAGAAACTATTCAGGATCTGAAATCTGCTGTCACAGAGTAGTTGAAGCCAATTGTATATATGCATTTGTGGAAAGCTAGGTGAGGAAATTGAGGGTTATGTTGATAGTTAGATGGTTTATTTCTGTGCTATATATTCTCTGTAAATATTACCAGCAACTTACAGCTGCATCTGAATTTTCCATCAACTATGTTTAAAATGGCAGTACCAAAAGCTTTTAAGTTATTTTTTTCCTGCTTGCACTCTGCTCGCAGACATTCATTTCCTAAGCATTTCAACTCGTATACAAAAATTCACAGCAAGCTGCTTTTTTGTATACCAGAGCTGAGACAGACTGGATTGATTGAAAA
>JARFYF010000050.1:14824915-14835573 GCA_030265395.1 Rhina ancylostomus
GGATGATTGGAGGGTGGCAAATGTTGTTCCTTTGTTTAAGAAAGGGAGTAGGGATAACCCTGGGAATTACAGACCAGCGAGTCTTACTTCAGTGGTGGGCAAATTACTGGAGAAGATTCTTAGAGACAGGATTTATGGGTATTTGGAGAATCACAGGCTGATTAGGGACAGTCAGCATGGCTTTGTGAGGGGCAGGTCGTGTCTCATGAGCCTGACTGAATTCTTTGAAGATGTGACAAAGCACATTGATGAAGGTAGAGCAGTGGATGCAGTGTACATGGATTTTAGTAAGGCGTTTGATAAGGTTCCTCATGGAAGGTTCATTCAGAAAGTCAGGAGATATGCAATCCAAGGAAACTTGGCTGTGTGGATTCAGAATTGGCTCGCTCATAGAAGACAGGTGGTAGATGGAGCGTATTCTGCCTGGAGGTCAGTGATCAGTGGTGTTCCTCAGGGATCTGAATTAGGACCCCTGCTTTGTGATTTTTATAAATGACTTGGATAAGGATGTGGAAGGATGGGTTAGTAAGTTTGCTGATTATACAAAAGGTTGGTGCTGTGGATAGTGTAGAAGGTTACTGTAGATTACAACAGGATATTGATAAAAATGCAAACCTGGGCTGAGAAGTGACGGAGCACAACCCAGAAAAGTGTGAAGTGATACACTTTGAGAGATCAAATTTGAAGGCAGAATACAAGGTTAATGGCAAGACTCTTAGCAGTGTGGAGGAACAGAGGGATCTTGGAGTCCACGTCCTTCAAGGTTGCTGCACAGGTCAACAAGGTGGTTAATGGTGTGTTGGCCCTCATTAATCAGGGTATTGGGTTCAAGATCCACGAGGTGATGTTGCAGTTCTATAGGACTCTGGTTAGACCACACTTGTATTGTGTTCAGTTCTGGTCGCCTCATTATAGGAAGGATGTGGAAGCTTTAGAGAGTGCACAGAGGAGATTTACCAGGATGTTGCCTGGATTGGAGAGCATGTCTTATGAAGAAAGGCTGAGTGAGCTAGGGCTTTTCTCTTTGGAGGAGGAGGAGGAGGAGGATGATAAGAGGTGACTTGATAGAGGCATACAAGATAATAAGAGCCATAGATAGAGTGGACAATCAGAGACTTTTTCCCCAGTGCTGTTGAGGGGGACTTAATAGGTAATTCTAGTGCCAGCATTCATGCTTCAGACATAGCCACCTAAAATAGATTAGCATATCACTTACCTCAATGTTCTTTGTGGAACTGATTTGTGCAATTGTCCCACAGAATCAATCTAGACTCAAAGTAATTATTTAGCTAGCATTTTATAACTTTAGAAAAAATAAAAGGAGCTATGCAAATGCAAAATTTTGTTTACTTCCTGAAATAATTGGCAAGACTAAACATTATCTTCAACCAGTGCCACACACACTGCACTCCTGATACAAAGTGTATAAAGATGTGATGAGCTGAATTAGGCTGTTTGCAATCTCAAAATCTTGTTTAATGCACGTTAATTTCAACCACATTCTATCTCATGCCTATCCACTCCCAAAGCTCAACTTTACTATCTCAGTTCATCCTGACACTTGCCTGGCTACCACCCCCTCTTCTGATAAAAACACTGCACATCCAAACTCTGCTCATATCCCATCCCATCCTAAATCCCACTTATACCTCACCCTTATCTTTGATTAAAATTATTTTGTTCAACTCTACTTTACTAATTCCTCACATTCATGATCCTGCAACTCATTAACCACCTGCACTCCATTTTTTGGCATTCTCTTCAAATCTGACCAAAATTTTCATCACAATGATTTCCCCATTTTTGGCTTTACTTCACACCTCCTCCCATTATTTTGGGTTGATTTCCAACATTAGAGATTATGTAATAAAACATGGAACATATATATTCTAGTCCTTTTGACAAGAATGTAAAAGCAAGGATGTACTGCTGAGGCTTTATAAGGCACTGGTCAGACCGCATTTGGGATTGGAATAATTATTGCCATGTGTACCAAGGTACAGTGTTTTGCAGACAGTTCACAGATCAATTCATTACACAGTGTATTGAGGTAGTACAAGGTAAAACAATACAGGACACAGAATAAAGTATAAAAGTTACAGAAAAAGTGCAGTGCAGGTAGGCAATAAAGTGCAAGGTCATAATGAGGTAGACTGAGGTCAAGAGTCCATCTTATCATATCAGTCCTTGAGCTTGGCTTTCAGGCTTTTGTATCTTCTGCTCAATGGGAGGGGGGAGAAGAGAGCATGTCCAGGGTGGGTGGGGTGTTTGATTATGCTGGCTGCTTTACTGAGGCAGCGAGAAGTAGGGACGGAGTCCATGGAGGCAAGACTGGTTTCCATGATGTGGAATATTTAAAAATTTATTTATACAGCACAGTAACAGGTCCTCCCGGCCCAATGAGTCCACACCGCCCAATTACACCCACGTTAACCTACTAACTCGTACGTCTTCGGAATGTGGGAAGAAACCAGAGCACCCAGATGAAGCCCATGCAGTCATGGGGAGAACATACAAACTCCTTATAGACAGCAGCAGAAATTGAAGTTCAATTGCTGGCACTGTAATAGCAATACACTAACCACTACGCCACCATGCTGCCCTAAAATTATGAGTAATTTTGGGCCCCATATCTAAGGAAGGATGTGCTGGCCCTGGAGAACATCCAGAGGAGGTTCACAAGAATGGTCCTAGGCTTAACATGAGGAGCATTTGATACCTCTGGGCCTGTACTCGATGGAGTTCGAAAGAATGAGGGAGAATCTCATTGAAATCTACCAGATACTGTAAGGCCTGGATTGAGTGGACGTAGAGGGGACATTTCCATAAGTAAAAGAGTCTAAAATCCAAGGGCATAGCCTCAGAATAAAGGGATGGCCCTTTAAAACTGAGATGAGGAGGAATTTCTTCAGCTAGAGGATGGTAAATCTGTGGAATTCGCTGCCACAGAAGGCTGTTGAATCTGTGGAATTCCTTACTGCAGAGGGCTGTACAGGCCAAGTCATTGGGTATATTTAAGACAGATCGCTAGGTTCTTGATTGGCAAGGGGATTAAGGGTTACAAGGAGAAAGCAGGAGAATGTGGTTAAAAAAAAAATCAGCCATGATTGAATGGCAGACCTAATTCTGCTCCTATATCTTATGGTCTTATAACAGTATGGCACAGGAATAGGCCCTTTGGTCCACACTTTACCAACCATGATGCCAATCCAAACTAATCCCATCTTCCTTCACATGTCTTGTATTCTTCCATTCCCTGCTTGTTCTTGTGCCTGTCTAAATGCCTCTTAAATATTGCTATCTTATCTGTTTCCACCACTTCCACTGGCAGTGTGTTCCAGGCACCTACCACTCTGTGTAAAACAAAAGCTTGCTTTGTAAATCTCTAAACTTTCCCCTCTCACCTTAAAGCTCTTCCCTCTAGCATTTGACATTTCCACACTGAAAAAAAAAGTCTATCCAGTCTATCTATAACTCTCATAATTTTATATCAGGTAGCCCCTCAGCCCCCAGTGCTTCAGAGAAAAACAATTCAAGTTTCTAAAACCTCACCTTCGAGCCAAAACTTTCTTATCCAGGTAAAATCATGGTGAACTCTTGTGCACTCTCTCCAAATGCCTCCACAAATTTCTTGTAATGCAGTGACCAGAACTGCACACAATACTCCAAATGTGGCCAAACCAAAGTTTTATATAGCTGCAACATGACTTTCTGACTTTTATATTCAACGCCCTGACCGATGAAGGCTAGTATGTCATAAACCTTCTTTACCATCCTATCTACTTGTGTTGTCCTTTTCAGGAAGCTATGGACTTGCATCCCAAGATTCCTCTGTACACCAATACTCCCAAGGGTCCTGCATTTTACTGTATACTTTTCCCTTACATTTGACCTCCCAAAGTGCAACAACTCACACTTGTCTTGATTAAACTCCATCGACCTGCCCACATTTCCAACTGATCTAAATCCTGCTGAATCCTCTGACAACCTTCCTCACTATCCATAACTCCGCCAATTTCAATGTCATCTGCAAACTTACTAGTAAGCCCACCTACATTTTCAGCCAAATCATTTATATAGATACAAGGCTTACCAGCCTATAATTTCCTGGTTTGTTGCTACTGCATTATTCTCCTTTGCCTCTCTCAATAATCAGGGATAGATCCCATCAGGCCCTGGGGACTTATCAACCTTAATGTTCAAGAGCCCCACCACCATCTCCTTCTTAATAGCAAGATGTCCTGGAAAATCCCCTCCCTGATCTAACTATCTTCCAGGCCCTTCTCCTCAGTGAATACCAATCCAAAGTACTCATTTAGTACATCTTTCCATAATCCACCCATGTATCTGTTCCTCTATCTCTTAGGAAGACCTAGAATATAACCTCTGTGAAACAATGAACATTCAAATAAATCTGAACCCAATATTTCAGCCCAAAATATCATGAATTTGTAGACAGCCTTCCCAACTGTTGTATTAGAGCCATGTTAGTTCATCCAAGAAACAATTGAAATACAAAATTGCATGAAACCATTACACTGTAGATCATTGCCAAATCACTACCATAGCAACAAAATGAGTTGGCCATTCAATCCTTTAAGCCTGCCTCACCATTCAATTCAATCATGGCTGATTATCTATTTCAAAACCATATTCTTCCTCTTATCCAAATCACCTTGCACCTAAAAAGAATTAGCTTTCTCCTTAACTGTATTAAGCAATCTAGCCTCCACAAGTTCATCACCCCCTGAATTAAGAAATGTTTGATCCCCTCTGTCCCAAATCTCCTGTCCAGTAATCTGAGTTTGTGACCCCTTGTTCTAGATACCTCAGGTAGGTAAAACATCTACCTCATATCCAGTGTCCAGTCCTTTCAACATTATGCAAGTTTCAATCAGATTCACTCTTATTTTTCTGAATTCTCACGAGTACAAATCTGGTCAATGTACTCTCTCGCATGGCAGTTCTGCCATCCTGGGAAACAGCCTGTTGAAACTCTGCTGCATCCTTCCATATCTTCTTCAATAAGACCAAAGCTGCACACAGTAGTCAGGTGTCATCATACCAATGTCCTGTTTAGATGTAGCAAGCATTCCTTGCTCCCGTTTTCAAATCCTCTTGCTATTAAAGCAAACATACTATTTGCCTTTCTGTTAGGACAATACAGCTATAACAACAGAAAATGCTGGATATACTCAGCAAGTAAGACATTATCTTTGGAAAGAGAAATAGTTAGGAGGTGGTTACAGTAAGGTGAAGGATTAAAGATGCATGTAGTAACCTCCCACATAATGGCTCAACGATAAATTCGAACACCCTCCCGTGAAACGTGACAAAATCAAACATGGTCTAGTGCCCTTCCTAGAGTAATGTTCTTAAATTTCCTTTCATTTAAAATATAATAAATCTTGCATTGAATGTGTTTAGTAATAGCAATGTTAAAATGGCAAAGACGGACAAACATGGAATCACACTGCACAAGAGGCAATATAATCCACCCCACCCATGCCAATACTTTGAAGAAACCATTCAATTAGTCCCACTCCCCTGCCTATTCCCCTTGCCCCTGCATTTTTTCCTCAATTTCAAATATTTACCAAGTTCCCTTTTAAAATTAAATTCATTTGCAGTGCCCTTACAGGCACCATAATACAGATCACAAAAGGAACTGTGCATTGCATTAAAGTGGATGTAACTCAATTTGTATCCAGATGTGTGGACTGATGACCCAAAGTTGTGACCCTGAATCCCATCACAAAAACTGGAAAATATTGGAATGGAAAGCTAGTATCCATAATGGTGAGTGTGTCGGGGTCACTAATGCCCTCAATGAAAGAAATCTGCCTATCTTAAGCAATCCAAGCCCATGCATGAATCCAGACTCACCAATTTGGTCTTTTAACTGCTCTTTTGAATGGCCTAACAAAGCACTCAATTTAAGGGGTAATTAAGGATGGACAATAAATACTGGCCTGGCTAATAATGAGCACCTACTGCTGTTCCAGTCACCTTGTGTTCTTTGCTTGATCTGAAATCCACAAGCACTGGTGACCAATGTTTCTGGCATAGGATTCAGTTAATCAATATTATCAAAATACTTCAATATTCTGAGCTGCGCTACCAAAGTTTATTTCCACCAAGGCAATTTGAATCACCCCTCAGTTCATTTATAAAAATGATCAAAGTTTCCATGCCTAACTATTTTTTCACCCCACTCCTTTATACAAAGCCATAGCTAACTCATGATGACTCCATCAATGACTTATCAAAACCCTCATGGAAAATTTACTGAGTCTACTGGGCAAAGCAAGTGCTTGGCAGTAAAATATGCTGTTGTCCAACACTTCAGTAATTATGAACATAAAAATTGCCTTGTAAATCCGTAATTCATGTTCAATTAAATAGATAATGCAATTCAATTATCTAACTCAACCAGGAGGAAGATGACATCAGATTTCAATCAATTCACTAATTTGGAAAAAAGCTGATAGATAACATAAAAGGATAAAACTGTTTGGTATCAGCTCTTAAAAGCCAATTGAATGAAATCACAGATGTCAGCTCAGAAAAGCATCTTCCAACTCAGCATATTTGTCTGTGGCTTTGATAACTCATGCAAACTTCAAAGCTTCTAATAGTAACTGTATATTGTACTATTTGTATATTGACAAAATTCTTCATGAAATCTAAGCTGGCCTTTTGGAAGGAAAAAAAAGTGCCTCAAATCAAAATATTTGAAACAATTAATCTAATTGTCTAGTTTACCAAATAGAAAGTTGGCATTCTACAACATACTTAAATAGGACCAACTTACTATAGCTTCTCCTTTAAACAAAGATTTCCATGTTGAGAGTTTAAAAATATACATGGAGATCAGTCCTTCAGAACCAAAATACTCAAATGGGCTATTCCACATTGGTAGTCACTGCAAAACACAGAATTAACTATTTTGTAGCAAATAGCATTGTTCCTTCTCACCCCACCCTTGCTGAAGATGTAATATATCCACTCATGCACAAATACAATGAATGAAAAGATAAGGGATCTATGTTTCAACATTTCCTCAATTTGAAGCCACTTTCATGCTGAGTACATTCACAAATAACACTAACCCTCCAGTACATTAACAAAGCAATCATTATGCTCAAGAATGCCAGGTTACTTTGAAAACAAAAGTCATCACTCAAGTTTGACTCTGACCTACCTGATAATCAAATTCAAACAATTTTAATACTCTTTGCAAGAAAGCAATCTGGATGGGAAAGCTATACAAGTTGATTTTTACTTTCCTCAAAACAGAAAGCCTCAGTCAAAATGTACAACTTGATGCATCAAATGAAGGATTACAAATGATAAAGGAATATACTTAAAAGTTATATAAAGCGTGTGCTCTGTGTGGTGAAGAACTACACAAATTTCCAATATCCACCATTTAAGTGACGCGTCAGAAAAATCTCACTAACTAAATTCTATTACTGAAGGTAGCAATCACAAACAATATCAATTATGCCAATAACTTTTATAGGAGTTCAAGCATCTTTCATACCTCACAGAAATGTCTACACTGTGCTTTCAATCCACCCTTCAAACACCTCGAGAACACCCACAATAAGGCAAGAATTGCACAAAAGCAGAGATAAATGAAATAACTATATAATTCAGTACTGTTCAGATTTCTAATGAGCTATTATTTCAATCCTAAATCCTGAAGGTGATAGTGACTAGATGACTTGTTATATCAATCTTATTCACCTCTCCAACATCACAGAACATATGACCAGGCAACCATTTCTCCCTCTTGGATCATTATGGTGGTGAGAGTAACAATACTGAGTCATATTGGCATAATAGTAGTGCAGAGATGGAGGAAGGATCAAGGCTCAATGCATGCTTTTCAAAAGCCTTAGTTATGCCAACTACTACATTTGGCTAGCATATCTCCAATTAGAAACATTTGGTAGAAAATACCATGCATTTATCCACTAAGCTATCTAGGCACATGCTTTTATCTGAATACTTAAAATGCACTTCCTGTAGGTAAAACAAATGCACCATTTTCACTGTGCAAATATCACTATTCTTCCTCAAATTTCCATGCCAAATAAACTTATGTATTCATAATGAGATAGGTTGGGTAAAACTTGCTTACAGAAGCTTCTTTGCTATTACTCTGCATAAAACTTTTCAAATACACTCCACTTCCAAAAAAACAATTTT
This sequence comes from Rhina ancylostomus, assembly GCA_030265395.1. NCBI lineage: Eukaryota > Metazoa > Chordata > Chondrichthyes > Rhinopristiformes > Rhinidae > Rhina > Rhina ancylostomus. The sequence continues at coordinate 14,833,133 of JARFYF010000050.1, forward strand.
CAAATATAATCTTCAATCAACTGCATAAACTGTTGTGCAACAAAGTCAGCTACTACTAACTGAATGAAAAATCAGCTGTGGAAATATAATGCAAATTAGTGCAGTAGCAGATCAAAAGGGCCTTATGAAAATGACAAATATCAAGATCACAAGGATGGATTGTATCTCTATCTTTTCTCTCCATTTCCCCCCCCAAGATCAGTTCAATTAATTAGACCCAGCAGGTCTATTCATGTTGAAATTAACTCTAGAGCAGTAGTAGGCACCAAATATTACCAACTAACATCTTAATCAATGTCTACAATTGATATAATTTAATATTTCCCAACACTAACTGCCTTAGTACAATTCTACATTTGTGTTTGTTTTTGAGGACTGAGATGAGCAATCTCATGATGCAAACCAACAACCACTCTGTTCTGAGGTAAAACTTCCTGAATTTATTCAGCATTAAACTTTGTGATCAGCAATGGCTCAAGATTTATTTTCTATTAAAACTAGGTCTGGAATCAACCCAGCTACCAAAACAATGCTAAATCATGGTCTTAACTTTCAAGTATCCAATGAAACTATAGATTTAAATACCTGTCCCGATGGACTAACTGCAATTGAGCTCAACAAATTTAAAGTGTACGCAATACCCTAATTCTCTACTATATTGCGAGAGTCCAAACATGACATCATGACTGCAAATCATCTGGCATTTAAACTCAAGACTTCACTCAATATCTGTCAAGCAAAGGAACATTATTCTTCTGACTGAATAAAGTGAGAGTATTAGAAGTGTTAAATGGCAGAAATGACCAGTGCGTCAACTGCTCCAGAAGTTCCAAATCAAATCAAAGCTTTGATTTTTTATAACAAAATCAGTTTTTAAAAAAACTGCCTGGTTAACACTAATTAAGGTATTAAACAAACCAATAGGGAATTCAATAGCAATTTGTATGTAGAAAAATAAGAACCAGTTCAGAGAATACATTGAAAGACCCAAACAAAATTCAAGCAAAACAATGCATTGTAAAGGATAAATGCCAAAAGTAGACAAATGTAAAGAATTCTAGTAAAAATAAATCATGCAGCCTACTGATGAAGTTTGCTCTCTCCTATAATCAAATACTTACATTGTAACTACTCAATTTCCTTTTTCTATTAAGAGTAAATTTCAGTTCATATTAACAACTAATCTATAGAATTTTAAGCTAACTACAATTCTGAAAAAAATCAGATACAAAGTAAAAGACAGAAGGCAGGAAATCCATAAACCAAATTGGTGTTCTTAACAGAGACCATCCTCCTTCATTACTCATCTCAGAACACTGCCCAGTCAAGTAAGGGGAAGTGATGAAATTGGTGGCAACAATGCCTGCAGTTTTCCAACTGATGCCTCGTTATTCCAATATGTACTGTCAACAAAAAAAATCCACTTGCACAAAGCAAGTATGTCTGAATTATCTTGACTCTCCTCCACTGTTCAAAATGAATGATTTTTTTTAACCTGCGGAAGTGTACCGAGTCTTTGAAAATCCATCAACTCAATATTTTATTAGCAGGAATACATTATCAGATAAATGCTACCATTAATTTGTGTCCATAAAGAATTTCAAACTTTCAAAATGTATTTAATCAAGTAATTAAGAACCAAAATTTTGAGAAATAGGTGCAAAATCATTTGTAGCTCTGTACATTAACTTTCTAAGCAGATGGAAGACTTCAAATGAATCTGGTAATTTCCCCTGCGCTCAAAGCATTGAGTAACCAAAGGACAATGCCCAAACTGAAATCAGCTAAAAATACTCAGGATCTTAAGCAGCAGATGTTCCTGCAGAAAGAGAAACAATCTTCAGGCTAGAACTTGCAAGAAAACATTGGCAGGGCTACTCCAAATGACAGAATTGCTCTGTAGTAAACAGTACCACAACCTTGGGAGTCCCCCCGCCCCTCCCCAAGGAGAGCAGCCCAGAGTTTGCTGCCCACAAGTAGCTGGCAATTCACCAAACAATCTTCAGCAGTGAAGAGCAAATTTGCTGCAATTTTCAGCACTTGCACTGGATGATCTGCCCAATAAATCTGAATATATCCATTCATTTCAATTGAAGGGAATGGCTAATAAGGACCTAATTTAAGTATTTAGTCATTTTGATTTCAGTTAAGCTTAATTTCCATTTTTTCTCTATTTATATGAAGTATTCTTTAATTTTAGACACTGTTTTCATTGGTTTTTAATACATTTTGAAAAATGCTTTTGCATGTTTCTGTACGTCAGGGACATTGATAAATTGGAATAACATGCTAAGCAGACTGTCAAAGTTTATGTCAGCTGCTGTACAGGAGGGGTGACTTCTGGTCCTTCCATGTGATGGCACTAAATGGCCCAATGATCCCATGTCAGAGAGCACTTCTTCACTTAGAATCAGAACAGCATATTCCAGTTAAAACCAACA
>JARFYF010000050.1:14915019-14928662 GCA_030265395.1 Rhina ancylostomus
CCATTTTCTGAAGCTATATTTTCCTGTAATTGGTTACCTACTGGCACCCATTCTATTGATGACCAATATTTGAACTGAATGATACAAATAAAAAATTACTTTCTGGAATAATATTATCTTTTTTATGCAGAATGATTTTTAGAGCAACTGTAAGTAAAATGTGACTATTGCTTGAGTACTTTTCAGGCCAAGATTTCACTACAGTCGCTATTGACATCATTTGGGAGAGTTAAACATCAGAAAAAGTAAAAGTCCCTCTGAAAGTCAAATTTCCTGATAGGCACAAAGACACAAAGAAATATGCAGAAACCTGCTTTAGTCCAGGTTAACTTGATTTTCATAGCACCATTCTGGTTTTCTTGAAGTTGTGTGAATTAATTTCCAGCCTGTGATGTCCTAAATGGTCCCAGTGTATGCTGTTGTTGCTGTATTTTTTAATATACATTTATAATTGACAAGAACATAAAGAAAACATGGAAGACCTTAACATGCATTATGAGCAAATAAAAGTATTATCTTTTATATTTCTATCAATTACAATGAATAGGATTCCTACTTTATTATTTTAACTGTCTATCCCAGATTAAGCCAAAGTAAAACAGATTGATTTCCTAAAGATGACTGCACTTCATAAATGGCTTTGCCTTGGTCTCATGCTTGATAGAGTGATGTTTTAATGTTCAGGCTGTTCTTATGCAATGAAAAAAATAATGTATTAGAAGAAAAAACTTGTAGTGTTTTCCTTGCTGTCTGGAACAATGCAGTTAATTGCAGATGTAACACTTTCTTTTTGAGTACGAAATTTGATAGTTCTGCAAAATGGAAAATTTTCTTTCTTTAATGGGCTCTATTACCTCTTGCATGACAGGTAAACGTGATGCCTTTGACTTTTATGTAAAGGTTGCTTGGCAGAAGCTGCTCAGCTTCAAATGCAAGTCGTCAATGACAGCAAGACTAATATGATTTTCGGCACATAGTAACAGCTCGGTTTTACAAGCCTATAATTTCATGTCTTGTTTACTGCAATTTGATCTTGTTCTTGTATAGCAAAGGATCTTACATTCAGATCCACGAGTCTCAAGAGGTTTGCAAATGGATTCCAGTGGGTCTGGAGGAACATCCATTTTCAAATGCTCCATTTTCCTGCATATATTAACTTATTGATACCTTACTTCTATTGGTCAAAGTCCACTAATGATACAGTGCTTCAAATCAGTGTTGCTGCAGAGAGAGGTCTAGAGCATGCATATGCCGATGCATGGTATAAAGCAGGATGCAAAGAGAACAGTGCTTCAGAGCATGCATGTGTTGATGCCTGGCATAAAGCATGGCTTTCAGGATGTGATAAGAACATTGCAATTAATGATTCCATTGCAGGAATAGCTAAGATGCTTAAGTACATATCCACAAGGAAACCCGAGATTCTTTCCATGATTGGAATATGCCAAAGAGCACAGCAGATGCATGGAATAGGTAGTGAGCTGACAAGACGCCATTTCAATGGCCATTCAGTGTACTTTTCTCCTTGGACTAGCTAAAATCAAGATTGAGAATGGAATTACACAACACATTGCAAATATAAAGCAATTATATTTTAAAAGTGAAAAAATTATGGTACTCAGATCTACAAGTAAAAGAACTGTGTTATGTGGAATTTACAGATAAGTATAGTTTAATCCTTGATCAGCTCTCTGCTTGCTTATAGCACACAGAACAGTACAGCACTAGACAGGTCATTTGGCTTACAATGTTGTGCTGATGTTGAAATTTATACTAAATGTCCTCTTCCTCCTCTTCCTGTGTATCATCCATTTCCCTCCATTCCCTTCATATTCATATGTTTATCTAAAAGCCTCTTAAACTCCACCAAACTACCTGCTTCCACTGCCACCCCCGGTAACCTTTTCCAGGCACCTAACACCCCCACCACACTCCACCAACCTTAAAAGCATGTCCTCTGGTGTTTGATGTTTCTACCCTGGGGAAAGATTCTGACTGTCTCCCCTATCTATGCTTCTCATAATTAAAAAAGCCTCTGTCAGGTCTCCCCTCAGCCTCTGATACGCTAGGGAGAACAACCCAAGTTTGTCCAACCTTTCCTCATAGCTCATATCCTCTAGTCCAGGCAGCATCCTGGTAAACCTCTTCTGCATCCTTTCCACAGTCTTCACACCCTTCCTATAATGGGATGACCAGAACTGCACACAATAAACTGCAGACACTTACATCTAGCTTTAATAATCATAAATTTCAAACATGATTTGGTTCAGGTTTTCCCTCTTGGTTGTGGTCCATTGCATTGTGGTAAGAGAGCTGAGTCTAGTTGTTTTATACAATGACTTCAAAGAACATTCAGAAATTTGCAGGAAATAAAAACTGTGGTCATTTGTAAGCAGCCTCAGAGAGCAGCAGAGGCAGATACAATAAATTTATTGTACTATTTTAAAGCAAATTTTAAAAAAGGGTAAATGCAGCTTGAACTCCACTTCTTCCTGGCTCTGCAGCAGTTTTTTTAGCAAATTTAAATACTACCCTCCCCCCTCCAGGTCAAGACTCTTACAGTATAGTGTACAGTTTTGGTCACCACACTATAGTTAGGATGTCGTAGTTATAGATAATGCAGGAGAGATTCAGCAGGGTTTATTCTCACTGGAGCCTGGAGTGACCATATAGAGGTTTATAAAATTATGAGGAGTAAAGATAAGCTAGGTGGTCTTTATCTCAGGGCAGGGGAGTCTAGATGTAAGAGACCATAGGTTTAAGGTTAGAGGGAAGAAATTTAAAGGGTAAGTCTTTCACACGGAGAGTGGTGGTTATCTGGAACAAGCTGCCATAAGATGTAGTAGAGGCAGATAAAATTATAGTGTTTATAAGGGATATGGGCCAAATGAAGGCAACTGGGATTAGGGTAAATGGACACCTTGGTCACCAAGGATGAGGTGGGCTGAAAGGTCCATTCCTCTGCTGTACAACTCCGATTTTATGACTCCCCTTTAGGAGATTATGGAGCCTGCATCACTCTTACGAAGAGTCCTAAGTCAACACCAATATTTCATGAGCAGAAGGAATATTGTTGTGTCAAACTTATTAGTACCAGTAATCTGCTGTTATCTGTACAACACACAGGTGAGACGTGTAACTCAGAGAAGGACTATGTTAGGTTTGCCACAAATCCTGTTGTCCTATCAGCAGTGAACTGCTGAGGTAAAGCTGCATTCACTTTACAAGGTCTCCATACCCACAACAACATATCTGTGGCCCAGATGCACTAATTCTGCACTACCCCTTGTCATCACATGTGCCCATTTTGTAGTGGTAACGCCGGGAGAACAAAGGCAAAAAAAAATGCAGGTGCGGGAAATCCAAAATAAAAACATGGAATGCTGGAAATACTCAGTAAGACAGGAAGCATCTGTGGAGAGGGATACAAAGCTAAATTTTCAGGTTGATAATGTTCATCAGATATGGGATTTAAACACCACTACATTTTTTCAAGTAGAGGTTAGTAGGGGTCTGGAACTCACTGCCCTAAAGGATGTTACAGGCAAATAACAGTCATATTCGACAAGTACTTAGCTATGGACTTGGTGAGCCATGCCCTGTAGGGCTACACACTTAGCACTAGAAGGTAGGAGTAGAAAGGGCAGCTCTTGTCCGTCAGCACAGACATGGTGAGCTGAATTACCTCCTTCTGTGTCATATATTTTCTATGATTCTTATTTTAAAAATGGCACCTCATGGCCACATTAAGCCACTCGTTCCTCCTTATGGCACACTGTGGAGGGGGCCAATAATCTGATTTATTTCTCTTCAAACAAAAGAAGCAGTGTGAAATCAAAACTGAATATGCTAATGATCCATTCAACTATCAGAGTGAAAATAACAGAGCAACTCAATTTTGCAGTCACACAAGCTTTCTGGAATTATTTCAACTGTTCCAATGCTTCAAAATCAAAATACCCTTCAGATCATTTCCTTTGACAGGATAATACATTGCTTCAATCAAGGCGGTTGCTTCGTGAAAAAATTTTATGATTAACATACAATTATTATTCATGTAAAACATCACTTGCATCAGCCCAAGTTCCCAAATTTTGATCCTTGTTTCATGTCAGTAATAGAGACACAAGGCTCTTCAGAAGAAAGCCCCTAAAATATAGAGCATTAGACTTCCTTTTTTTTAATTTTCGAGATTGGTCATTACCTTCCTTTCACATAAAATGTTTGTATTTCGAGAATGTTTTTACCCACTTTCATAAATGCTCCTTTTTTGTTATTTTTACAAGAACAAAAGCTAATCATGCACGAGAAAGGATTTTTGACCCACTCAGCTTATTCTATCCAAAGTGATACCCATGTTTTCTCCTTGGTCGAACAATAAGAATACTTCATGTGAACTTTATCATATTAGTCTTAAGTTTCCCTTTCAATACATGACCTATTGTCCTATTGCAATTTAATTTAAAATAATTATCTGAATTATTTTTTTCCTATACAGGTCACTGTTCAACAAATATCAATTGAGATAATCTCTCAGTCTCTAATTGAGACTGACAATTCCCTCTTTGCAATCTATTCTTGTAAGTCAGGTCTTTCACCCTAGGGAGACACAAGAGACTGCAGATCCTGGACTCCGGAGTAAAAAAAACATGATGCTGGAGGAACTCAGTGGGTCGGGCAGCATCTGCAGAGGGAAATGGATAGTCAACATTTTGGGTCGAAGCCCTTCATTTTAGACTGAAAGATGAGGGGAGGATAGGCTATCCATGGTCGACTGTCCAGTTCCCTCCGTACATGCTGTCTGACCACTGAGTTCCTCCAGTATCTTGTTTTTTTTCTTTAACCCTCGGGATTTGTTGAGACCTATATTTGTATGACCTTCAACTCCTGATGGCCTCCTTTGTTTCTTGTTGACTAAAGATAGATACACTTTTAATATTACAACAGTGACCCAGGGTGTAAACAATACATGCATGAAAAAGTGTCAGTATTCAAGGAAACACATTGGGGGTGTGGGGGTGGGGACTGATAGTTTGATCAAAATATTTGTTTCAAAGAAGGTTATTCCAGGTGGAGAATCAGAGAAGTTTGGACAGGGAATTCAGGAGGATATAATCAAGGCACCCAGAAGCTCCATCTTACTTTGGTAAAGATGGTATTTGTACATAAGCTGTTAAGGGAAGAAGAACAAAGTTGGTTTGAGGAAGGGGTGAAAGACTGGAGTAAGTTGTGGAAATGACCACACAGCCTAAGAAAGGAGCCAAGAAGAGGACCTGACTCTTAAATTTAATGCACTAAGAGATTGGGCACCAATGAAGTTCAGAGTACAGAAGTGGGCAACCAGATAGGTTAATATAATTAGAAGAAGTGAAGCATTTTCCAATACATGCCACCAAAAATGATATTTTTTTGGAATGAGGCATATTAAACCTCAAGTACCCAGCACTACACTCTAATATAGGGTGCTGATCTGTGAAACTGTTTTGCAATTTTTGATAGAAACAGATAATTAGGACCAATCATAGTGTATAACTATTCCTTGAACAATATAAGAGAATGGAACATTAATATAAGAATCCATTTGGTGTGACTGAATAATAGTACAAATTGTCTCCAGAATTTCTGAAAAGGTGAAATTTATCCTAAATATGGTTTGAGAGCAGACTTTTGTCTTTCAATTATGGCCTGTCCTTGAGAATTATTATTTCACAATGCACGATCACCACACACTTTTTCTGCACATGCACTATTTCTCAATAAGCATAGACATCATAACTAAACAACTACTACTAAAAGGAGAGGTAACAACCATACTGCTATATTTATCTATAATATTGGGATCTACCCAACCAAGTAAAAAAGTGCTCAGGTATACCTTGTTCTCAAAACCCAGGACAAACCCAACATGGCAAATTACTGTCAGTCTTCTCTCAATTAACAGCAAAGGGAAGGAAGGTGTTGTCAATAGCATCATTGAGTGACACTCACCAAAATCCTGCTCATTCATAACGAGACTGAGTTTTACCAGAACCATTCAGCTCCAGATCTCATTGCAATCTTGGTCCAAACAAAAGAACTGCCTCCAGAGGTGAGGCAAGAGTACCTTGATATCAAGGTGGCATTTGACCAAGTGTGCCATTAGGAATTCTAGTAACACTAGAATCATTGGGCATCAAAGGGAAAACACTGCGGTAGTTGAAGTCATACACTGCACAAAGGAAGAGGGTTGGTGGAGGTCAACCATCCCAGCCCAGGACATTACTACATGGGCTCTTCAGCCCAGTGTCCTTCAGCTGCTTTATTAATCACCATCCTTCCATCATTATGTAGGAAATGGTGACAATTATGCAACGTTCAATTCCATTTGGAACTTCTCAGCAAGTGATCCAGTTCATGCTTGCATGTAGCAAGACCTGGACAATAAAAAAAAAATCACCAAAAAAAAAGGAAATGCTGAAAACAGGGTTTTAGACCTGAAACTTTAATTTTAGTTCTCTTTCCACAGAAGCTAACTGTCCTGCTGAGTATTCCCAGCATTATCTATTTTTATTTAGGACCTTGGTGACATTTAGGCATGGACTGATAAAAATGACATTTATGCCACAAAAGTGCCAGGCAATGACCATCTCCAACAAGTGAGAGACTAACCACCTACCCCTACCATTTCTGTGTACCCAACATTAACATTCTGGGGATCAGCCTTGATCAGAAGCTCAGCAGGACCAGTCAAATGACTAAGTGGCTATAGGAATCGGTAAGGGGCTGGGTATCCTTTAGTGAGTAACTCATACCCTAACACCTTCAAGACACGTCAGGAATATGATGGTATATTCTCCATTTTCCTGGATTATTGCAGTACCAACTAGCCAACTCCATCCAGGACAAAGCAGCCTGCTTGATTGATGTCCCAACCACCCTAAACATTTATTCCCTTCACCACTGGTGAAGAGCTGCCATGTGTACCTTCTACATGATGCTCTACAGTTACATGCCTAGGTCACTCCAACAACATCTAGCCCATATCCCTCTAAACCTTTCCTACCCATGTATCTGGACAAATGTTTTTTAAATGTTGCGATCGTACCCATGTTGACTACTTCCTCCAGCAGCTCATTCCATATACCCACCACCTTCCGTGTGAAAAATTTGCTCCTTGGGTCCCCTTTAAAGCTTTCCCCTCTCACCTTAAAGCTATGCCTTTCAGTTTGACTCCCCTACCCTGGGAAAAAGACTGTGATCATCCACCTTTTCTATGCCCCTCATGATTCCTTAAACCTCTATAACATCACCCCTTTTTCACTCCAGGGAAAACAGTCCCAGCCTATCCAATCTCTCCTTATAACACAAGCCCTCCAAGTCCCTGCATCATCCTCATGAATCTTTTTTGTACACTGTCTTGCTTAGTCACATCTTTGCTGGTATGATGACATTGGTATTGCACACAATATTCCAGGTGTGGTCTCACCAACATCTTGTACAGCTGTAAAATGATGTCCCAGCTCTTGTACTCAAGGCTCCCTTCATCATCCATATCCTTTCTTCATCACCTGGTCTACCTGCGTTGCCACTTTCAGAGAACTATGTACTTGGTTTCATTTTATAAGCAGTTGAACTGATGTAACTACATGCTTCCCAACAGTAGAGAAAAGGTTGGGCTTTAATTTGACTTGTTAACGTGTTGCAACTTCAGACATCTTTATATAAAGCAAGAGAGAAAAATGGCAGTATGAAAATTACAGACAGGTGGAAGAAAAACTGCTTACTCATTGGGAGCAGCATCATAGGAGGATGGAATGAATATCTAAAGCATGAAAATGTCAGGATCAAAAATTTCATTATGTTGCTGTGCAACCAATATAAACACGTGTGCTGCATTGAAAGTATTCTCACAATAACTTTCTGAGATGATCTATGGCAGGTAACCATGGTGAACAGAGATACTCAGTTTCAACATTTGCAGTTGCTATTGGCACCATTGCTGATTGCAGCAATGATCTCATGGACAGAAAGTATTTTCATGATCAAAAGCAACACTAAATATGCTATTGAACTGTAACCAGCATTCATTTCCAACTGTGTATTGTACTATCAAAATAGAACCTCTCTTGCCTGCAGCACAAGGGATGGAAGCTGCAAGTAATTGCCAGTAATCTAGGAGCCAAACCCAATTCCCTCAGGTCTCATGTAAATGTCACAAGCTGTTTTATTACATTAAAAATGAGATGAAGGATTTAGGATTTCAGATTTCTACCAAGTTGTGAACAGAAGTCTGTTCATCTCTAATTACTTTGTTTTTTGAGTTAATTACAGAAAATATTTTGATCCGTTGCTTCCAATAACCTTCACAGTGCCAAAAGTAGATATAAGTTGGTATGTTTATATTTCTTGAGTGCCTGGGCATTTGAATCTTTTAACAATCATAATTGGCCTAGAAAGAAAATTGCTCTTTTTATCTGATATCAAATATTTTTACTGCATTTGCAATTGTGAAAGAACCCCATGTAATGCCTGAAAATCTTTATTTCCAAAGTAGCACTTAGGAACACATTAGTATTTTTGTTTGTAAATCAGCTTTTATCACTGCAATAAAATGTCACATAAGGAATTTTAACCTCTGAATCTTTTAGAACACTTTCTCATAGCTGTGCATTCCAGTCATGCCTTATGTAGCAATAAGTGAACAATCTTTTAAGTCCTTGGTTAAATACAGAAAAAGTAGGCATTATTGTGTGACTGGAACTGCTGTCTTTCATAAAAACTTACCAAGAAAGGACCATAAGAAACTAGTTAATTGATCAAATCTGTCTCATTCTAATAGAGGTTCCACCCACATTCATCATTCATCTGGTCCTACCCATCTGTGCCTTGTATACAACCACATAATCTCCCAAGAGGCAAAAACAAGAGGAAAAATCTAATGGTCAATAAAATAAGGCAATTGAGTTCAATAAGTTAAATATTTTCTAACAATGACCTGATTTCAATATCAGTCAGATTAAAAAGCTAAACTCAAATAGGCAAGCATCATTGTAAAACTGATTATTTTTGAGAAATAAACAAATATTTGCTATTTTTAGATTTTGAAATAGTTGTATTTCTAGAATACTTTGAGACACATTGTGAAATTTCTTTGCACAGAATGTTCTCTGAAAATTGATCTCTTTTGTCAGCAAACGTGGCAACTGTTTCTTACTGTCATATTCACACAAACATCAATGAGACAATCTGTTTCTCAGAGGTTGGAACGGTGCCCAGGGTTGGGTGTGGGAGGTTGGATGTTGATTTGGACAGAAGAGAACTTCCTGCTCTTTTGGTTATGCTATTTTTGAAGTTCATTTGAGCAGCAATTGGTGGCTAGTTTAATTTCTGGTCTTGAAAATAGTTGTTTCAGCTGCACTCCAATACTGCATTGGAATGCCATATCCTATGGTGTGGCTTGAACCTAAACTATTTTGTGGTCTTGAAGCAAGAGTGTTACCAGTTAGATGAAGTCAATATTAATTTATTGAAGGTTTTGATATGGCCATTTTAACAAGCTTATGATCAGAAAGTAGCAAGAGCCACAAGGAAATCAAATGGATAAATCATTGATAAATGTTTCTGATAAATACTCTTTACTATTAGTAGCCCTTTGCACTTGATTATGCCTAAACCTGCTCAACACAACTTTATTTGCTATCTACATTGATTTTGAATGTTTTGTTAACTGTTAATAAAATACAGCTGTGGATCAGTTTCAAACTATGTTCCAACTACGTAGCATGTATGGCATAGCCTTTTGATTTCAACATACCAATATACAAAGAGCCTGTTTATAATTGTCAGGTTCCCCAATACAAAAAAACAGCCTTGAGCACCCTGAGAAATTTCTGTTACATACACTAACCAACTGACAGACACAAATGGAGCTGGCAATTTGCATCTTAGATTTAAGTTGCTTTTAAGTTTTGGTTATTGCCATGACTACACAAAATCGTAGATGTAAACGGTGTTATTTATTAACGTTTGCTGGATAGTTCTGTTCAGTAATCTATGGATGGTAGCACAATGCCCTGGCCTCTCAAATAACCTTTAACTGATCTCTGTTTTTTTAAAAAAATGATACAAAATAAGGAACTAGATTTTTTTGTATCCCACAGTTTTACTCCTGGGCCCCTTGGATCGGCCTGTGGGAAATTAACCATTTATTTCTGGACACCAGGTTAATCTGTGAAAACTGGGAACCTGTTTGAAAGTGATCTCAAAATCCAAATTATTCCATTGATAATTGATGATACGCAACATATCATCATATGCAACATTTAACTGTGTTAAATACTGTGGGGCAGGAAATGGAACATCTTGATGAAGGATATGATTTTCTTTTTATTTGATATTTGAAATGGTCCAAGAAATTTTTAAATGGAGGGGTTTTATAAATGCAACTTATTGATGATTGCATCATATCATCACAACGTGAATTAGGTACACTTTCAACAACGTAACTATTTCAATTTATAGCAGAAACTACACCAACATTACACGTCAGTACAAATGTTGCATCAACAGTTTTTCCCCAGGCAGCCGGAATACTGAATAGTGGAGCTATCATAATTGGCATGTCACTGAAGCTTTTGTTTTCATTTTTCTGAGACTCTGCAATCATTTATCACTACTGGATTTGACCCATTGGAGCAGAATCAATTTATTTTGATTATAATTTTGCAATTTAAGAGGAAAATGCTTAAAATATAGTGTATTTAAAACTTTTTAACATGGAAAACATCTCAAAATGCTTTACAAACACAAAATCAAAAATGGGTGCAGTGTCAAAGGAGATGGAGGATGGCTAAAATCTTGCTCAAGATTCAAGGTTTTAAAAAGATCTTAAAAGAGCTGAAGGAGCAGGATTTACAGAACAAACCCTATAGTGTAAGATCTACATATCTGAAGACATGGCCAACAATGGTGGGGCAAACTGATGTTTGAGGAGCAGACATGGGATGCATAAAAAGCAAGAATTGGAGGAGTGATGTCAGTCCAGATTAAAATATATTGGCCTGACTTTGCAAGGATCTCATTCCTGATCTTGAAGAAAAGTTCAAAGATCTGGGTATCTCTGTAGTAGGGATTTCCTCCTTCAGTGTTTCTGTCCATGTATATATACCATTAAAACAATCTTTCAATGTTCTCATTTCCCTTACCTGAAGAACTTTGTTCAAATTCCTTTTGAAACTGCAGCAAACATATTCCTTTTGTTCACTAGCTCAGGTATTCACTTAAAGAATTGCAAATGCATGACATATTTTTAAAATAATGTCTGTCTGACAGCACTTGTATTTTCAATGTCCATTTATACCATCCTGCAGAGTCCACTTTAGGGTTTACTTTTAGTGTAACTTAAACTAACTAGTTTGGAATCTGGTAAAATTCCAGTATTTATACTACACTAAGACATTTCACCAATCTTCTTTTAATCCTATGATGATTTTGGGATGCATTCTATCTTACTAGGGAAAAATTTAAATCATGTCTGTTTTGTACAGCATAATCCTTACTAAGAGAGAGAGATATGATCATTCCATTCACTATTCATGGAAATTGACTGTATTCCTTTCTAAAAAGTTGTGAACAGCTGATCGCTCATATATTGATTATCTGAGATATATACACCCACTTTAACTAATATCGAGCCATTCTGTTTTTGACATTTCTTCTAGTTTAATCATGGAACTGCTTTGATTTATCTCTCCATTTCCAAGAACTTTTTCAGCTATTGTCAGCTGCCTTTTGTGACATTCCAAATTTCTTCAATCTTTTCAAATATTTCCAATGAATTTCAAAGTTTATTCCAATTATTCCTCATTAACCTCATAGAGAAAAAAGACAAAAAAACCTGATATTCCCTCTCACTGAGTTTGGCATTGGGACAGTACAGAGAAGGGCAAGACTGAATGGAATTAATATGTGAAATTATTCACAAGCATGGTGAATAATTTTAATAGTTTCCTTAGAAACAACTGAATTAATATGTGAAATTAATATGAATTAATATGAATTAATCTGAATTAATATGTGAAATTATTCACAAGCATGGTGAATAAATTTAATAGTATCCTTAGAAACAACTGAATTACTTCATCTGTAAATTTTAAAGTGCAAATCAATAAGGCACAATGTCCTTTAGGCAATTGGTTTAAAGTTAATTCATCGTAAATTCATTTTGACAAAAATTTAAGGAGGCAACCATGAAATGCTGGTAGACATGTTAATTAAAGAAACATAACTTTCAACTTGTAAATGTTTTGGAAATAGCTAATCGTCATGAATGGTGAAATACCAGTAAGCTACTGAAAGGAATGAGTAAACTAAGTTTCCTGCCAAGAAGATTCTATGCAATTATCAGAAAAAGATATGTTGAAAAGTAGCTTACCTTAGTTTAATCTAGTAATACTGGATTTAATTAAATCAAACTTGATTAACCCTTAATATACTTTTATGACAAATTACTTCAGCTCTGGAGACAGCACAGATCTTAGTGATGGCTTATGGGGAACAAGAATGGGAAGTAGATAAACTAGCTTGTCAAGAATGCTTTAAAAGCAGCTAAATAAGCAAGGTAAAATGCATAGACTGCAAAATTAAAAAGACAACAATGACTTGTACATTCAGGGGTTGAATTTTCAAGTTTTAACTCATAAAACTGAAATGATACGATCCCTGAAAGCCTACCTGAAAAAAAGTTCTTTATTTCTTTACCACAGATAAAATGTTAACCATGCAGAGTTTATATTTAAATTCATTTTGCTTTAAAAATACCACACATGGTTTTGAAAATACTCATATAATCCATCTGAGGGATCCACTGATCAGTGGTGTGATAGCGGGGAAAAAAGCCAGAAGACTAAGCCATGGGTGGAAAGGTGGTGTGGGAGGGGAGTGGAGTGGGGGGGGGGGAAGCAATTAATTTGTTTGCAATTATATGAAAGAAAATTATGAATTTGTCCAAGAAATTATTAAAAGTAAAGCTTCAAACAGTCTGTAATTGTTATTATTACTGATGTTGATTTAAATATGCTTTTTGATTTAGATATGCTAAAACTAATGCATTTCAACTTATTTTCCAATGACCAGAAATACCCAGTTTTGCTAAGGACAAAGACAAATTGATAAAGTAGTTCTGAACCAAACCAAAAAATGTAAAAAAACTTAAGACCTATGTAGGTTATGTAAATAATTTAGATTAGTGGATAAAACTCTACACTGACCCTCAACTGACATTCAGTTGTTTAATGCTTCAATTACAGTCTTAATACCAGATGAACAAGAATCCCTCAGGGAATGTTAGGAATGTAACTATTTGTTCCAGATGATTACAACATTTCTTTGTCATCTCAATTGTTTCCCACCATGAGAAATATGCACTCTTTACAAAATGGTCAGAATTTACAAACAATGTAAAAGCTACAAAACCAGGTTCAGATTGACAACGGTGTCACGGTGGCAGCTCTCAATCTGATACATCAGAAAGTGCATTTGAATCCTGACCACAAGACTTCAACACAACCCAGACTGGCACCACACTGCAGCCTACAGCAGTGCTGCACTCGTTGAGTTGCCTTTTCTTTGATGAGACCTTATACCAGGATGCTTCCTGCTCCCTC
>JARFYF010000050.1:14964631-14979710 GCA_030265395.1 Rhina ancylostomus
TTCCACTACATGTCAGTGATAATAAACCTGATTCTGATAATTTTAAATTGATTTGCAATGACATTTTTTAAAATCATAAATTTGATTTTTAATATTTACCTTAAAGTAAGCAGCTCAAGTTCACCTGATAGATGAGAGAACCTAAAGTTTCCCTCTTTTCTCTTTTGTATTGCATGAAGAATCAACCATGCTTTTCATTCTGAAGTTTTATGAATTATGTTATCAATAGAAAAAATGCAATACTGCAGAAACATTAGAAAAGAATTTTCAGTTTGTAGAGAGACATGCTAAGGGAATTTTTTGAACACTCTGTATTGCAGACACTGTTGTAGACTACTGTGGCAGACTGGCCAGAGCCAAGGTGCAGGTTAAAGCTGTTCAGGTGACTCAAATGGAGACACAAGAGACAGCAGGTGCTGGAATCTGGAGCAACAAACAATCTGCTGGAGGAACTCAGCGAATTGAGTAGTGAGAAGGAAAGAAATTGTTGAGGTTGTTTCAGGGTTTCAGATTGAAACCTTGATGACCCTAAATGTCGACAATTCCTTTTCTCCCACAGATACTGGTTGACCCGCTAAGTTCCTCCAGCAGATTGTTTGTTGCTCCACATGACTCAAATGCTGCAGTGGCACCTACCAGTCACTTGATGGTGTGAATGAGCTAAGTCCCTTTGAAAGTATTAATAAAGTTTTGGATATACCATTATGAATCACATGCTGCAATAACGATAATCCATTTTATCCTCATTGATTTTATTTGAATAAGGATGACAAATTGCCCTTTATCCCCACAAACTCAAAAAAAAAATTAGATTTTGGACTGGGATGTTTCACATTAGAACCACCTGCAAACAGAAAAACTACTCCAAATCAGTATCTCACTGAATATCAACCAACATCTCACCCCAACACCTGCTTCCTCCCAACATTTATCACCATCTTGTACTATGGAGAAAGCCAGAATTAAAAGCTATGTTAATGCAGGAAACGAAAGAAAATAAAATAAACATATCACAGCCCAGGGGGATGTATGACTGCTTTACCTTTTAAAAGCTTGAGAATCAAATCAATGGTTTCAATACATTTTTAATTAATGGATAATTTAAGCATTTATCTTCTTACCACAATCATGACATATTTTAAGCCCTTTTGGTGAAATTCATCCACCATCTGTGGATAGTCACCGAAGTACTGTAAGTTGTAAGTGAAGTCTTTCCTCCTGTCCATGTAATCTATGTCATTCCACTGTACATCCTGAAGAAACAAAAATGATTAGGAAAGAAACAGTTTTGGCTCTTGCTAATAATCAATAATTTAGATGCGAAATATTCTTATACTTTGAGCTTATTTCCCTGCTTGTAGGATTACATCATACATTCTTGAGTCCAGACTAAAGACACATAATTGAATACATACAATTTTAAAAGGTACCTCTTTACAAGGGAAAATAAACTATCTTTGCAGACTGTTGCCCACAATTTCTATGTAAAGCAGAAACAAAAGTGATTTTGTATTCTAAAAATTGTGCAGATTTAACTTTTTTGCTTCTGCCGAAAAAAATCTAATGGATACAATACACCAATCCACCATCCTGCTCAGAAGTTTCCAAAGTGAACCACTAAGAAGACCAAACAGGCTGAAAACATTTCATACGAAAAGAACATTTCAACTCAGCAATGTTCTTTGATTAACCAACTCTAGGAGCATTCCAACTGTATTGGCAAGAATGAAAGCACAGGGAACTAAGGTCTGTGTCACCAGGAATTTCCTTAGTTTGCACAAATACTTATTTGGAGCAGAGTGGGAAGACTCCCAATGGCTGTTCATCAACCAGGCTGAGTGTATAAGAATCAATGATGTCTTTGAACATTGTGAACTTTACTGGCTCTGGTATATTACTGTCTATCTTAGAGCATATAGAGTCATTGAGTTGTACAGCATAGAAATGTCTCTTCGGCCCACTGCTTCCATGCCAACCTTTTTTCTCATCTACACTAATCCTATTTGCTTGCATGAGGTCTGTATCCTGCTATCCCTAGCCTTTTCAAGTGTCTATCCATATGTCTCTTAAACACAGTGATTGTATCTAATTCTACCACTCTTCTGGTCCCAGATATCAACCGTTTTCTCTGTAAAATAACTTACTGCACAAATTCCTCTTAAAACTCCTTCCTCTCACCTTATGCCTTCTTGTTTTTGATACCCCTACAATGGGGAAAAGAATTCTATTTACCCTATCAATTGCTCTTATAATGTTATACATCTCATATCAGGTTACCCCTCAGCCTTCTTCACTTCAGAGAAAACAAGTCTAACTAAAGTCTCCCAATCCAGGCAACATCCAATAAACCATAGTCAGGTCTACCACCTCGAAGCAAGCACAACCTCAAAGACATCCAGCTATTCTCCCTTCCACAAGGGAAATAATTGCTCACTCATCATTTGGTAAATGATAACTCATGTACAAATCCTGACTTAACAAGCTGCAGATACTGAGACCATCTCACAAGTGGGCTAGTAAACATCATAGCACTCTACAAAGTGGATTGACACCAAGTTCTTAACACAGCATATCCCAATGAATGGTGATGCTACTTACCTGGGTAATGTCTTGTCTGAACATAGAACAGTACAGCACAGGACAGGCCCTTTGGTCCACGATGTTGGGTCAAACTATTTAAACTATTGACTCCTAATTAATCTAATCCCTCTTCCCCATACATTGACTATATCCCTCCCTTCTTTGCATATTTATGTGTCTATCTAAGATTCTCTTAAATGCTCCTATACTACCCGTCTCTACCACCACCCCGGCAGTGCATTTCAGGCCCCCATCACTCTCTGTGTAAAAAAAAACTTGTCTCGTACATCTTCTTTGTGCTTCTCCCTCTCACCTTAAATACATGCCCTCTCGTACTAGATATTTCAATCTTGAGATTGAAAATCTGCCCTGACTTTTTAACTGAAGTCCAAATCAAAGCAATCAACAAGTTAACAGAAGTGGAGATGATTTTGCATGGATGTAAGCTCAGCTGTTGGAATAGTTTGGCATCTTTAAACAGGTGGCTGCACATTATATTTTTATGACAATGTGTTTTATGGTTTTGCAAACCAAGTATAATTCAGCAGACACATTCTTTATAGAACTGCAAGTCATTATTGTTCATCCATACAATAAATCAAACAGAAATGTGAGCCATGCTAAGTTCTTCCAACGATCAAAATGATCTTCCAGCTACACATTAAGTTCCAATCATTGAATATCTCCAACTAGAGGCAGCCTAACAAGCTCCTCTTGAAAGCAATACTGACTTTATTCTCGATCTTCTGCAGGTCCTATTATCAATGTCCCATGACTGACCAATAATTAGAAATTCAGATGGACGAGTCTCTTAAATATTGTGGATATCAGAGGCTGGCTAAGGCCGGCTATCCTACAGTGGTTGATTCACTGCCCATCTTCCCAAGGCCTTTTCAAATTTATAAATCATGCCAGGATAATGATGGCATAAAATCCATTTGCCTGAATGAGTGCAGCTCCAGTTACATCCAGGACATTTAACTGGCAACCTGTCCACCACCCTGAACATTCACTGCCTCCACATTCTTGGCCTCATGCTGTGATACAAGGATGAAAATGCTCATTTACTCAAATATTTTACTATGAAGTATTATATGGACAAACTTACTTAGATTGTGTAGCAGTTCTGTGAT
Organism: Rhina ancylostomus; assembly: GCA_030265395.1. NCBI lineage: Eukaryota > Metazoa > Chordata > Chondrichthyes > Rhinopristiformes > Rhinidae > Rhina > Rhina ancylostomus. The sequence goes on from JARFYF010000050.1 coordinate 14,968,345, forward strand.
ATGTTTTAAGAGAAAGTTTTACTTTGAAAACTAAAAATCACCTGAGGAATGTTGGCTTTGGCCATATTCTCCACAACCTGTCGGGTGACATTTGTGCTCTTGTAACCAAAACGACACAGATGGAATCCCAGGCTCCAGTACGGAGGCATTATTGGGTAACCTACACAGTTATGAAATAAAATATGGGAAGATACATCATGATATTCTGATAAAAAGAAAATGATTTGAACTTGTATAGTACCTCTAATAACATCTTTATAGCTAATGAGTGTTTTCTTTGAAGTGTAGTCTCTGCTGTAATGTTAGAAAGATAGCAATCAAGTTCTACATGGCTGTGGTAAGGACAAGATAATCTGTTCCATTCAATCATTGAAATTCATGACATGGAAGTAGACCCCTTAGTTATTTGTCTCCATAGATTTAAGTACATCAAGTTCTCATCCACGTATGTTGCAAAGGTGACGAGAGTTACTGACTCAGCCACTCTCAGGTATTGAACTATAGACCCCAATCTGCCTGGCTGATAAAAACACTTTAATCCTTCCCTTGTTGCCTTAATTCTATTCATTCAGTTGAGGAAAACAGTATTTTCAATTCATCCTTTCCAGATCTCTCATAATAATGCCTATGTTCAGTAAAGTTAGTAAAGGGTCAAACTGACAATTCACGAGCACTGGCACCTATAACAGGGGAAGAAGGAATTGTTCCATTGGAGGGGGAGGTGGGGTGTGTGGCTTCATTTGAACCGGGCTGACTGCAGAATCCTTGCAAATTGAGTAACTAGAGTTATAGTTGAGGCTTTAAACTAAATAGTGCAAGAGAGGGTAGCGGTAAAATAAAATTCAGAAAGTTGAAGAGAAAAGGTAAAACCATAGTTCAGGGAGGCAAAATGGGTAATGATTATCAGAGTTTGTTAGAAGTATATAAAACTAAGAGAATAATTTAAAAAAAGAGTCAGGACAGGGAAAAATGGTGAAAAGACAAAATAGAATGCAAATATTGTTTGTAACAAAGGAGGTGAATTAATGGTATAAACAGAAGTAAATGGGTATGATTTAAGGGTCATTACAGAGAAGCTGATGTAAAGTTGAGAATTAAATGTTCCAGGATATTTAATTTTTGGAAGAGATAGGGAAATGGAAAAGGAGGTGCAACAGTCCTGGTATTAAAATAATGGGATAAAGACTAGAGGGAAAGGACCTTAGGTAAAAAAATCAATTAGAATTCAATTGGGTGAAGCTTAGAAACAGTAATGGGCAAAAAAATATTGGTGGGTTGTACATAGGTCTGTAAACAATAGTAACAGAGTATGAATCAAGAAATTAGTTATGTAATATCAATATGATAACCTTGGGGGACTTTATCCTGGACTGGGCAAACCAAATCAGCAATAATGTTGTGACAGACAGTATCATGAAATGGTTTTAGCAATCAGTGTGTTGAGGAACCAATTATGGACAGGCTATTTTAGATATAGAACTGTGATGAGTTAATAGATGATTAGGTAGTTAAGGGGATTCCAGGGAACAATAATCATTGTATGATAGAATTTTATACAAAGACTCGAAGTAGTTTACTTCATTTTTCAAGATTAGTAAAACTAATGTGGCTTCCTGACAGATAAGAGAAGTTATGTAAAGAATAATGCAATGGCTGTGAAAGTAAATAAATTTTGATATTCAATAGCCAAGAGGGCCTTAGAGGCTCAGTCACTGAGTACATTCAAAACAGATTAGTAGATTTTTTTTAGATACAATGGGAATCAAGGGATCTGGGGTTAGTCCAGGAAAGTGGTACTGAGGTAAAAAGATCATATTTTGATTGGCAGAGCAAGCACCAGAGCCAAATAGCCTACTCCAGTTTCTATTTCTTATGTTCACACTACTAAGATTGAAGCCCGTTTTTTTTTATTGAAAGTGCAGATAGGACCTATATTGTGCTATTCTACTCTGTCTGAATCGAGTTCCATGTAGACTTATTGCTTCTGGAAATTTCACATACTCTTAGTTCCGACCGGAAAAAAACATTTTGACCACAGAACTGAAACACTAATCTGAATTGTTAGGGTAGAGGCGTGGAGGGTGAAGAGGAAGATGTTGGTTGGAAAAGTCAATTTTAGTCTTTATCAAATATTAAGAAAACCATTTAAAATAATCATATTCTCTCTTGTAACTGAGTAAATTCTCTCTTGTTTCAAAGATTCCAATTTTCTTTAGATTTCTTAATATACATAATTACAGGCCATTTTCAATCTTTCTATCTTAATTTTTGGTAACATTAACATTAATGCATAACAATCAGAAGACTAAGGATTACTCAGCTGTGAGCCAATTCTAAATATTCATCATACTTAATGGCAATAACTTCACTCTTACCAATAACATCCATGTATTGCCTGATCACCGTTTTTGGATTTGGACCCAAGAACACGTAAAAATCAAAGATTCCTCCAATGGCCCTCCAGGTTAGAGCAGGGGATGGCTGAAGTAAAATATCTGGATAAAATAAAATTATGTTAATTCTCTAGCACAGCATTCACTTAATAATCAATACCACAAAGGGAAATGTAAACAGAATTATTTGTAATTCGTGATCCATGGAAGAAAGGCACTTCACAAGGATGGGAAAGGATAGCAAGGAGATTTATGAGACTGATCCCATGAACTAAGGAGTTCAGTTATATGGAGAGAGTGGCAAGACTGTGGTTAGTTTCCTTAAAGCAAGGAAGATCAGTTGAGGTTTGAACAAGATGTTCAAAATCATTGAATATCTAGAATACAAACAAAGAAGTTTTTAGTTACAGGAGGGATAAATAAAGGACACAGATTTAAGTTAACTGGTGAAAAAAAATGAGTAGAGGAGTAGAAACAGAATTATTAGGAACTTTCTAAAATGAATTGGAGAAATATGTGGTAAATTTAGCACAACGAAACAGCTGGGGGTAGGAATAATTTTGATCGTTCTTTCAAAGAGCTGGCAGAATGACAATGGGCCAAACAGTCTCATATTGTGCTTTAGGATCTCATGAATATAGATCTTTAAGAATGCTAATCTCAGCTGTCCAAAGAAATGGCATACAAAACCTTACTTTGAAAGATCAGGAAGGGAAGCAGCTTTGAATATGTTGTAATAGTTCAAAATTATACTTTTTGAAATTCAGTATTTGATTTGTATATACAGCATTTATTGCAAAAAAGTGCCCACAGGAAGTCTGAAAGATCAAAAACAAATTAAGCTACAACATGCAGGCATGAAAAAAAATGCTTAATCTGTATTGCTGTTCAGCTACAAAGATAGTTTAATATTAAATAGTGCTATCAGATTATAAAAAACAAATCGCTGGAGGAACTCAGCAGGTTAAGTAGCATCTATGGAGCTCAAGGGATGGTTGCATTTTGGGTCCAACCCTGCATCAGGTCCATAATTTTGCTTCAGATTCCAGCATCAGCAGTCCCTTACCTCTATAAGATTATAAACTGGGTTCAATTTGTATATCCAAGCAGGCTAAATTCTTACCTTTGGCATTGCTGTTTAACAGGAAAACACCATGAGCTGACCCATCCTCTTCCATCACCAAGTAAAAAGGGTGTGAGCCATATAAATTGGAATTTGGCTGCAAAAACATGACAATGTTGGTGATAGCTCACATAAACATTTCTCACCTGGATTCATAATACATCTTCTGAAAATCTGTGCAGGTTTATTGTGAAATGAACTTTGAAAGTTCCTCTTTACAAATTTTCTCCTCAAGGCTTGTAACTGCATCAAAATAGGTTTTGTTCAGTGGGCACCAGGATCTCTTTACAAGCCTGGAAATTAAATTGGAAGGCACATTTTATTTGTTAGATGGGCTATCACAACTAAATATGTTCCTTTCATCACCTGACATTCACACACATGTACCTTCCTGCACAGTGCTTAGCAATCGGAAGTGATAACACTATTTGATTTCACTCTAATCATTTCCTTTAGGAGCAAAATCAGCAAGGATCCTGCTCACTGTAGGTCAAGCTAATATTGTCTTGACTGGATCTTGGATACAAGATTGTATTTAGGAATTTGTAAGGCCACTTTCCAGGCACCTATTAAAATAGAAGACAATGGAGGCCAGAAAGAACAGGATTGATACTGTGTGTTGGATATGGTATGGAACAGGTTGCAGGAATTTTGAAGCATGCAATGAGTGGGGAGATGGCAAAAAAGAACATTGAAAATGTTCATAAGATCATAGAATAGTACAACACAGTAACAGGCTCTTCTGGCCTAACTTGTCCACGACGATCGTGATGCCTATCTATGCTCATCCCATTTGCTTGCATCCCACCGAGCCTTTCCTACCCAAGTACCTGTCCAAATGTTGTAATTGTATCTGCCTCTACCACCTACTCTGGTAGCTCATTCCAGTTAACCACCACCCTTTCTGTTAAAAAGCTAGTCCTTAGATCTCATTAAAATTTCTCCTGTCTCACCTGAAACTGATGACCTCTAGTTCTAAACTCTCCTACCATGGAAAAAAGACTACTCTATCTACATCCCTCATAACTTTATAAACCATGTTGAGTTTTATTATTGTGCAACTATAAAAGAAAGTTTCAGCATCTGAGTGAGGTATCAAGGTGAACAACATCAAATTAGAAATTAGAAATAAATACCCTTGATTGTGAAAGGGGAGAGAAGCTCAACACAAGGCCAAACATGATAAAAGGTCTGCAGAACAATTCAGCTTTAAGGAAGCACAAACAGACTTTAAAATCAAGATTTACATTGCAAGAATATAATTGAGAGCTTTGCACCCACTTGGGGCTTGCATGGCCCCAAATAGCTGCTGGATCTTCAGCACTTAATTCTGTGATTTCTTCATTGGCAAAACAGGAATTTACCTCTTGATGCCTCATTACAGTGAGAACTGGACATCTCTGGCTATCATTCTTAAACAGAAACAAAAAGTACTTACATGAGGTCCTTGATCCCGATTCCAGAGAGTTAATCGAGTCCAATTGACATTCAGTACTAGATTTGTCAGGTGCTCACCCAGCCCTGAAATGTGCTGAGAGGCCAGGGAGGTAGAGATCTGCAGAAATTGGTCAGCAAAAAACAATGGCCCCACTGTTGTATTCAGCCTAGAGAAAATAAAATAATGGGATATACAGTACATCATACCACTTAAAAATACTAGAAGAACTCATTAAGAATGCTGGATCGTATGATTTATGTGAAGAAGGAAATGGTCCTAATGGAGGCAAATGGCATTGGTGTAGATGGCAAAAAGATCGGACGTGGTGGGCTGAAGGACCTCTTTCTGTGCTGTTCAACTCTATGGTTGCTTAATAGATTTGCTTTTGTTTAAAGTCTTATTGTTCATTGTTCCATACAATTATGAAGTGTGTATATTGGGAGGAGACAATTATCTTCCTGCCCAGTCTTTTTAAAATTCATTTTATGTGACAAAGGCTTCACTGGCAAGAACACCATTTATTGTCCATTTCTAATGTAAAAGTAGCCTTCTTAAGCAGCTGCAGTTCTTCCAGTGAAACATCTCCACAATGCTATTGGGTGGGAAGTGCAAGATATACACTTAGCGACAATGACGGAATGGCAGCATATTTCCAAGTCAGACTTGGAAAGGTGATGGTATTCCAATGAACCTGCTGCCCCTATTCTTTCGGGTGGTAGAGCTTTAAACTCTGTAGAATTTAAATAGTGTAAGCTTTTACAATATTGCATTTCAGAACTATCCTTAAACTATGACTAGAATGAAATCCAGATTTGTAAAACTTTCTTTTATCTAGATTTATTGCAAATTTTGTAGGAAGAAATAGAAGGGAAATAAAGAAATTTCAGAGTCATATACTAGGCTTGTCAGGCTGGTTGTGGACAAGAGCAGGGTATTACAGCAAAGGGTATCTTCCCATTTTTTTCTGGATGCCACAATTTGTGTTTAGAAAGGATCAAGTTACTCAGTCATTTCCATTCTAATTAAAAATGAATTAATTTGGAAATGTTTTTCCATCACCATGTTTTTAAATTAATCTAACCACAAGTAGAAAGATTAGCCTCTTGCTGGTTTTCTCTTCAGGTGAAAGGTTCATACTGGAAAACAATTCACAACTCGCTTGTTTCTCACCAAACAGTGATTTTTCATGTGAATTTTAGCTATCCGAGTTTCTCAATTCGCAAGATCACAAGATGAATTGACCTTGTTTTACTTATCTAACAAGGAAGAAAAACCTTAGAAGGAGAGTAACTTCTCCAGAACATAAAAGCACAGCACAAGTAGATTCTAGCTTTTAAAGCCTGCTGTACCAGTCAATAAGATTGTGGCTAACTTACCACAACTCCACTTTCCAACTCCTAGAGAAAAAAAAACATTTTTGGATTCTGTCATTAACAGAAAAAACTGTTCATCTCTCATCCTAATCAATATTGCTGACCACTTATTCTAAAGCTGCAATCTCCATTTTTTGACCTCCCTGGCTAACACAGACATCGTCCAACATTTCACTGATCAATCTCCCGGGGAATTTTAAAAAAACAGAAATGTTGGAAATGATCAGCAGGTCAGGCTACATTTGTCAGAGTAGTAATAGAGCTAATGCTTCAGCTTAAAGAGGTGACCACAGGGATAAGCTGTAAACAGGGTTATTTAGTCATTGAGTGAATGGGAGCAGTTAGAGAGTGAGAACATAGGCAAAAGAATATGGACAAAAGCATGTAGGAGCTTTGAAATGCAGAGCAGGAAGACATGCCCAACAGGCCAGGTTGGGAATGCCCTCCACTCCCAAAGAGTGAAAAAAGGAAAATGGAAAAATAAAATGAGTTACAGATGTACAACTGATATCGACCAAGAAGTCAAGTTACCTGAAGATGTAGAATTCAATCTTGAGCCCGGAAGGTTGCAACATGACCAGGCAGAAAATGAGGGAATGATCCTCAAGCTTGTGTTGGGCCTCACTGTGACAGTGCAGGAGCCACAGAACACATGGCAGAGTGGGAGTGGGATGAAGAATTGAAGTGGCAGGCAACTATAAGCTCAGGGTCGCCCCTATGGGCTGAATGCAGGTGTTCTGCAAAGTAATCACCAAATCGGAGTTTCATTTCCCCAATGTAGTCAAGACAGTTGTGGAAGTCAGTAGGCTTCTAATGGATGTTAGTAGCTATATCCTGGAGACAGAGAGATCCTGAAAAGGAAGGGTCAGCAATTGACCATGTGAAGGTGAGGGAAGGGTGGAAATTGGCAGCAAAATTAATGGAACAGTTGAGTGAGGAGGTAGTACTAATGCAGTCATCAATGTACTAGGGAAAAAAAAGTGAGGGAGTGGGCTCAAAGACTGTTCCACAAAAAGACAGGCATTGCTTGAACCCATGCCCATAGTTACATCTTTGATCTGGAGAAACTGAGTGGAGTTGAAGGAGAAGTTGCTCAATGTGAGAACTCAGGTGAATGGGTGTGTTGGTGAAAAGGAAGTGGTTGGGCCTGAGCTCAAGGAAGAAGCAGAGGGCCCTCAGACCATCCTGATGTGGAATGCAGGTGTAAAGGGATTGTACATCCATGGTAAAGATGGATCAGTTGGGACCAGGGAATTGGAAATGGTCAAAATAACAGATGGCATCAGAGGTGTCACAGATATAAGTGGGAAGAGACTGGACCAGATGAGAAAGGACAGAGTCAAGTAGGAAAAAACATGTTCAGTGGGACAAGATCAGGCTGAAACAATGGGTCTGCCAGGGAAGACCTGCTTGTGGATTTTGGGCAGGAGATAGAAGCAGTCTGTGCAGGGATGGGCAGCATAGCATAGAGGCCCTGTCCTCAGAAACCCCGAACATAAGCCAAAACTGGGAGTGGAGCTTTGCCTTTTGTCAAAGCTGCTACTGATTGTGTTTTAAATATCTGACAAAAATATTAAAATTGAATAATTAAAAATAAATTGGCTTGTCTGGCTTGTCCTCCTGCTCTGCATTTTGCAACTTCCACATTCTTTTGTCTATGTTCTCACTCTCTAACTATTCTCATTCACACAATGACCAGATAACTTTGTTTACAGCTTATCATCCTGGCCAACCCAATCTTCCCCTTTCAGTGATGTTTCCCCTTTCCCTTAACAAGGAGACAGAAGAAATTGCATATGCTGGAAATCTGGAGCAACACACAAGATGCTGGAAGAACTCAGTGGGTCAGGCAGCATCTATGGAGGGAAATGGACAGTTGATGTTTTGGGTTGAGACTTTTCATCAGGACAGGTGAAGAGTCTTGATGAAGGGTCATGACCCGGAACATTGACTGCCATTTCCCTCCATAGATGCTGCCTGACTCACCGAGTTCCTCCAGCATCCTGTGTGTTGCTGCAGCTTAATGAGCTTCTTTTGTCTCCCTTCAGTTCTGACGAAGGGTCTCCATCCTGAAATATTGCATCTATGGAAAGAGAAACAGAGTCAGCCTGACCTGCTGAGTGCTTCCAGCATTTCTATTTTTGTTTTACTTTAAAAAAAATTTTCCCTAGCAATTTATTTTCTTCAATGAGATTGCTTCTCATTATTCTGGCCTCTCAGGAATAAAAGCTGATTTACAAGCCTACTCAGAGGACAATTCATCTGTTTCAAATTGTATGCTGAATCTTTGTTGCCTCCCTGAGGCAAGCATACCATTTTTGCAAGAAGGACTGAAGCAGAACAGAGGACAATCCCTCCATTTCAATTTGTTGACTGAACCTTTGTTGCTTCCCAAGGTGTGTACCCTTCTTTCAGGAAGGACAAAAACAGAATACTTTATTCCAGCAGTGGTATCACCAAGGCAGTCTGTAAATGCATAACGTCTCCTTATAAGAGGTTGTGCTAGCCTTTGAAAAAGTGCATCTTTAAAAAGCATTCCATTTCAAAATCTTCATTTTTAACAAAATATTTACATTTTAATATTGTTAATGTTGTCTAATTATTGCAGAATAGCAATGTTAACAATGCACAAAGTAAATCAAGTTTTCTTACAATTAAAATGAATTATAGCTGACGTGCCAGTTTCCCTGCTAAATTTAGTTTTATATCTTTGAGGACCAAGCATATTATTACAAGAGGATCACACTATACTGCAGACATCTATCTGGGCATTCATATCTGCATTAATTTTGAGTGAGCATACTCTTAATCCTCAGGGCAGCCGACGTGACCCTGCTCTCAGATTCCACTGTTATTATTGCATTTCCAATGTGGCTGCACCCAGTGCCATTGTTACCAGGAAAGATTCAAGTAGCAAAGTGGTAATGCTTGTAGAGCCACTGCCTCACAGCACAGAGTTCAAACCTGATCTTGGGTGCTGTCTGCATGGAGTTTGCACATTCTCCTCATGACTGCATGGGTTCCCTCAGCGTAGTGCAGTTTCCTCCACATTCCAAAGGTGTGTGGATTGGTAGATTAATCAGCTGCTGCAAATTTACTCTAGTATGTAGGTGAATGGCAGAATCTGATGGTTGGGGGGGGGGGGGGCAAAAGGAAAGGAGGTGGTGGGAGTGGCCAAGGTTAAAAAATGGGATTAACAGAGGATTGGTGTAAATGGGTCTTGATAGTCAGCAAGGACTTAGTGGGTCAATGGGTTTGTTTCCAAGCTGTGTGACACTATGACATTCCTTTCTTTGATGCTGTAGATTTGCCTATAAAACCAAACACTTGTCATATCCCACCAAAGCAAGTTTGAAATTTCAATTCAGCTACTCCAAAATTTGTTTTAAAAAAGTTAAAAAGACATGAAACTTTGGAATAGCCATAAAAACAAACTGGTTGACTTAAAATAGGAACTTCACTTCTTACCCAGTCCTCTGAAAGTGCTCAGCTATAGCCTTTAGTGATACGATTTATTGCAAATGAAAGCAAGAAACAGTGAGATACAATGCACACATCTACATACCACTGGTAATGCTCAAATCCAATGCTCCAGAACTACTCACAGTGCTAGCCAAACTATTCCTGAGCTGACAATATGGAAAATTGTTCACTTATTAGCCCACTTACAATCATTAATGTGATGGAAGCACTCATCAACAAAACTCAATTATTGTGAACTGTTCACCAATGCTTTTTTAAACTACAAAAGTTAATATAGAGTAACAACACCAGTCCAGCAGGAGTCAGGTTACTGTGTAGACCTTTGTTCTCACATTTATGATAACATACTTCTAAAGTATAAATTCTGCAAGTTAAGAAGGCCATAGAAGGATATACCAAGTCGAATTACTTACAGTACATGACCATTTGATTTTCTCTGTACAATAATGCCGAAAGGTCTGGAGGAAAACTTAACGGTATAGAGTTGAGTTAAAGCTTTTTCAGTAACAACAGGAACGTCAATAGGAACTTCATACCGCTTGTTCTCTAGATCCTTAAGCTGAAAAATCACAATGGTTTAGTGAAGAGAAAAAAAAGACTTCCACATATAGACAATAAAGTTAACTATTCAGTTTTAATGGTAAATGTATTGATACCAATTTCTTTGTTACATTGTACTAAATCAGATTTGTTGAACTCCAAATATATACATTATACAATCAAGTTAATCTTAGAAATAGCAAACCTATGTGATCATTGAAGATCAATTTTGTTGTTGCAGTTAATCTGGCATACTCCGCCCTGACAGATTTTCTCAGCTACTGGATGTTTCCCAGTTAATACTCCAATACCCTTTTAATCCATTTTTTTCTTTCGATGTTACACAGTACATTAGTAAAATAAATTTTCCAGCAAACCCAGTGAGTTTAGAGGGCGCACAGAAATCAGGGCTTGGTGTGTGAGAGGGAGCAAGTGAACCAGCACCCAGTGAGCCAGATGTTGAACCATCATCTCTCTGGGACTGCTTTCATTTTATCATCATTCCCAACTGGGACCAAAAATAATCAGATAGCAGAATTTAGAGTTTTAATTAACACCAGAATTTAAAGAATCAATTTTCTAAACCAAGGCAAATGACCAAGAAACAGTGCAGATATTTAAAAGGAAGGGGAGATGAACACACATTTATCCTGGGCATTCCCATACAACTAAAGTTCCAGAGTCAGAAACTAACTCATCACCATCAACTAAGGCTAGATGGAACTTCCTAATATACCACTATACAGTGATCCATATATACAACAGACAACCCCTTTAAGAAATTTAAATAAATGACTCTAGCATCAATCAGCCATTGGCTTGCATAATTGTGTTAACTTTCTCAAGTTCAGCTTTGGAATCTACTGCTTATTTTCAAACATTTGTCTCTGATTCTGCTGGAGAAAATCATAAGTGAAAAACATCGCAGTGTTGGTGTCACAATGTTGATCGAGAGCAAACTCACAGAGAACCCAAATGCGGCACACTGATACAAGACTGGAGTCAGGATACTTCCT
>JARFYF010000050.1:15016700-15030248 GCA_030265395.1 Rhina ancylostomus
TCTATGCTCACAAGTAGATACAAAATATCATTTAGTTACTGCAAGCTTAGCAAAAAGTATTTATGGACCCATGTACATTAAATTTTGTGCTCTCTTCAAAAGGTGAAAATTTTCCTATCTACTCCTACTTCTATCATAGACTATGTACACTATCTTAAAACCACTCATAACAATATACTGTATATGAGTATTGCATCAATTGTTGATATTCAAACTAATACCTTACATGGTCTTTGAAAACCTAATGCGTTTGTCATTCTTCAACCTGTAACCTCCTAAAATCTCTGATGCAAATCTGTAAGCATAATTTTATATCTTGGTTTTCTCCATGCTACATTTCATGAATCTTTTTCTAATGGTTTTGCTTTCTTTATCCAGACAGGCAAAGCAACAGGTAGAAACACTGAGGACTGAAATACAGGCCTACAAAAGATTTATCATGAAGCAAGAAGAGCGGAATGAGTCTCTCACCATGATTGTGAACAGATTGTTGAATGACATTAACGTGACCCAGAAACTGATTATGCAGAATCTGGCAAAACAGGAAGGATTAAAGCAGGAATATAGCACCTACACTCGGACACTACAAGAGACAGAACGTTTGCTCAACAAAGCTACATTAGTACGAGCAGTGTTATCTTGAATACTATTAACAGTCAATAATAACAAATAGAAACCAATACAGTATCTAGTTACATCTATGTATTTTCTGGATTTGAATGATCACATCCTAACTGAAATTTTGTTCCAAGGAAGTCAGTTTTTAAGTGTACCATTTGAGTATTCAAGGAACAGAGTCCATTGCTGGTACAACCTCTGAACTCTAGTTTATTTTCTCAGCTGTTAATGTCTAATATTTTTAATTAATAAAATGTCATTGCTATTAAATTCAAATGACCTTTTAAATCCGAGGCATACAGCCAAAATAACATTAAAATCACTGACCCACTTGTCATGAACAGGTCACTATCCCTTGGTCCCATACCATCCAGGTTAAATTCGAGGTAGCATTCACTGAGACTGAGATTGGAGTGATATTTGAGTCAGTCATATCTGGTGTGAAATGCTTTTTAGCTTAAAGTGGAATAATAGTCTACATTTCACAGATGTTTTGAATAATGTTAAACTAAAACTACTAAAAATAATCGATGAATGATCCTTCAAATAAAAATGAAGAATGGACCTTTAAAGTTGGTTTTATCTAGTCATAACTTTTTTTTTAATTTTCAAAATATCAAATTTCAAGATTGTCTCACATTTCGTACTTAGGACCAGAACATGCACCAAAATGAGAGCAAAGTGCTGCGACTACAAATGGAAAAGGAATATGCAACAAAGGTGGAACTGGAAGACAAGATTATGGCAAAATTACAGAGTAAATTAACTATGAATCAGGCACACAATTACTTGAAAAACCTGGCAAACAAGCTTCGAATCCGAAAACGTCAACTGGTATGTATATTGAATGTTCATAAATATTTACAATGCTACCCCGGAAAACTTTTCGAATTGCTAATTCAAAAAATATAAGCAAAAACTAATTAAGTATTTTCTCATGATGAGGTTTAATACAGAGGAAAAGAGCTCATGCTATTAGGGGTAATAGCATAGACAGAGGATTGGCTAACTAACAAAAAAGTCAGGATTAATGAGACACTTTCACTTTGGCAAGCAATAACTAGTGGAATGTCACAGAGATTTGTACTGGGGTCTTAATTTTTACAGTCTACAGTTATGACATTTCAGCTGCTATAGCCAAATATGCTGAGAAAGATAGGTTGGAAAGCAGATTCTGAGGAGGATTTGGATAATTAGATGAGTGAGTAAAACTTTAGCAGAGGTGAGGAACTGTGAAATTATCCACTTTAGAGGGAAATTGTAATGGAGGGATATTGCTTAATTTGACAGAGAGCACAGGGTGCGTTGTTTAAGGTTGCAACCTTAGCAATAGAGAGCAATGTCATCATTTGTCTTTCAGTAGCTACACTTAGTTTAATCATAGTAGCTCAACTTCAGATGATACAGCAAACTGTTATAAAATGAAGACACGTTAACTACTGTCTGTACTGGGATTAAGTCTGCATATTGCTTATTGGATGGTCATACACTAACTTGGCATTGACAAAGTAGAATCCTTTCTGGTTCATGGCACATCTACAATGTGGCATGTAATGCTAGCTAAATCAATGGTAATCTGCAACATAAGGAAACTAGGAATTCTCACAGATATGGATGCTCACTCTGCTCGCTGCAGTATGGCAGAAGTAAATGAAATATAGAGTAGGCTCTGAGTATATCTTTACAACTATTTAACTGAGAGATATTAATATATTCAGCATATTAATACTTCATTAGAATCACTGTGACAATCAATAAAATGCTAACAACTAACCTTAAATAATGAAGCCTTTAAATAGTGCTGGTAGAAGGGCATACAAGCTGCTAAAAAGTTATTTAGCTGTGTGAAGTTGCTGGAGTGTCAACCTCCAATTTGGATGCATTGTCAACAGATCAGCATTGCACCATGGTTGATTTCATGACCTGCCTATTCTGCATAGTTTTGGTGTGACTTAGTGATGCATATACTAATGTCTACTATTTTGCCATCGGCATGACTTCAGCTACAAATATGTACGCTCACAACCCTCACCATATTGGAACCAATTTATCACATGCACTGTTCAAGAGGAGGAACTTTGTAGGTTAGTTTTAGAATCCATGTTTTACTTTACTCCACAAAAATATGAAAAATTGATATTATTCCTGGATGTTGCATTTATTTCTTGATCTTTAAGTCACTAAACTTTTTATGAAAGGCAGCCAGTAACATCAAAAGACCCCTTAAGTTTGTATATTCACGTATCTCACTTGTTCTTTTGCATGTCCATATGGTCACTGTGTCGTTTGTACGTTGGCTCACTTGCTCTTGGATGAAGCTTTAAAGTATATGGATAAAATTCTCCTTTTCCCCAATGTTCCACATAGCTTATTGTGAAATAAATTATAATTATGGGGCTATCTACATAATTAGGATCCTTTCTCATTGATGAGTACTTCATCCAATGTTAATGTTAATTATCAGCATAGCTACAAAAAGAAGTATGAAACAGTTCAATGTTTCTATTAATTTAGTGAGCTAAAGGGAAAGAGTGGAAAGAATAGGACTGGGAAAATTGCTCTACCAAGAGCTGGCAGAGATCAGGTGGGTTAAATGATCTCCTATTATAACAACACTCCATTTCTATGTTATTCACCATGATGCTTGCAGAATTTATACTGAAAAACTTGTACTTGCATGTTTCACTGATTTCTTTTTCATGTCAGTGAAAAGCAAATAAAATACTGTTTGAATCAACCATCGCACAATCCACTTCCAATAGATAGCCAATAAAACCAAAGAAAAATTTGCTTTTTTCAGGAAAAATAACTGAAATAATAAATGAGCCAGTCATTTTGGAATGTAATTTGCAGTATTTCCTTTTTTAATGGATAATATAAAAATGGTAAAAAAAATATTGCTTTCAGTTGACAGAATGTTAAAACGTTTCTCTGAGTCTGGCTCATAATTGCCAGCAATTCCTTAGTGAATTGCTCATATTTTACTGCCATAAATGCAGGCAAATTCAGGGTTTCACATTTGCACATCCATACCTATATTTCCCAATTAATCTGTTACAATACTCTCCATCTGAGCTGTACATGGAGTGCAGCAATGGAGCACAAACTTGCTGAGATCCTCTAGCACTTTACACTTGGGATTGTTATGCATAATCTGTGCTTGGTTATACCAGGCATTAAATCTGTGAGCTCCTTTATTTCGGTGGATATTTTAAACTGTGAGGAAGAATGGTAAGAATAAGCCAAATTATTTGAAAAGCATTTAAGCAAATGAAATAATTTAAAAAGACTTAAATGCTTTTGTAATTAAAATACCGTAGATTTTATAGGTGATTTTTGTTCTAAATATATTGTTACTTTTTAATTGCTTATTTCATCTTCAATAATTTTGAATATTTTTGCATGTCAGGGGCATTCCAAACATTGAAGGTATCTTGTGGGGGGCTTGTTCTGGCCTGTCCACGTGATCTGAATAACTTCCTTGAGGCCCTGATTCCTTGCATAGCCTCACTGACTGGGTCCATGATGTTCTGAGCCTGCAACTTGGGCTTGACAATCTGAAGCAGTTGCTGAATGTTGAGGAATCCAAATGTCAAGTACAGATAACAATCGCCTCCCAGCAAAATATAGGCCAACATCTTTTAATCTCTGAAGCCTGGACTGCATGACATTAACAGACCTGTACAAATAATGGTTAGTTGAGCATCCTATTTGAAAATACAGGGAGTGGCACGGTGGCACAATTAATAAAGTTGCTGCCTCAAACCTCCAGCAACCTGACCTCAAGTGCTGGCTGTGGGCAGTTCCCTGTTCTTCCTGTGACTCCATAGGTTTCTTTCAGGTGTTCTTGTTTCCTCCCACAATCCAAAAATATACAGGTTGTTTGATTAATTGGCCACTATTAATTGTTCTTAATGTGTAGATGAGTGGTGGAATACTGTGGGGACCTGAGGGAGTTGATAGGAGTGTGGGAGAATGAAATAGGCTTAGTGTAAAAATGGATGCTTGATGGTCAGTGTGGACTTGGTGGGCCAAAGGGCCTGCTTCTGTGTTGTACCTCTCTATGACTCGGACAAAATAGGATGAAGCTTCTCCCTAAAGTATTCTAAGTGTAATTGAGCTGAAGGCTGTCATCTTAAGATAAGATTCTTTATTTGTCACATGTACATTGAAACACA
Organism: Rhina ancylostomus; assembly: GCA_030265395.1. Classification (NCBI taxonomy): domain Eukaryota; kingdom Metazoa; phylum Chordata; class Chondrichthyes; order Rhinopristiformes; family Rhinidae; genus Rhina; species Rhina ancylostomus. The sequence goes on from JARFYF010000050.1 coordinate 15,021,497, forward strand.
CAGTGAAATGCATCTTTTGCCTAGAGTGTTCTGGGGGCAGCCTGCAAGTGTTGCCACACTTCCGGTGTCAATGTAATGAAAATTACGTATAAAGTGTCTTAATTCAATGCAAGTTGAACAATCTCTGTGAAAGAATGAGATTAACAATATTAATTTATGGTTATTGATGCAGCATTCACATTATTCTGATTGTAAATATGCAATAAGCATCAGGCATTGAACTATTGGCACAGCACTGTCGTTTACTGTGCTGCTCACAGCAAAGCTTCACTACATGATAGTGTCTTAATTAAGCAACATTATCAGCTGCAGGCTCACATCAGAAAGAGGAAAATGTAAGATTCCCAGAGTACAATGTATGCTGTAACATACAACAGTGATTCTTGTAATATTAGCCATTCATCCTACATATTTTGGCTCACCTCAAGTATGTGGCTTACCTCGTATATCAAAAAAACTTACAAGCATATACAAATTTCAATGCCTTTAGCATCATTTGTTTGGAGACCTACAAACTAGCATTGTTAGCACCATCAGAACTGTATTAATACCCCAATGCAAGATGCCAGCTTTTACAGTGTTGATAGTCTTCTCACTGAGCCATTGGAAAAGGAGGTTCATTTGTGAACATTTGTATACCCACCTTTAATGGCGACAATTCAGGATATTTGTGTAACTGCATCTTTACTTGAGACAAGAAAATGTTTCATTGTAGAAAATTGTCATCCTCTTCTTGACACTTACAAAAAAACTTACATAATAACTTCAATAAAGTCCATTTAACTATGCAAATATAAGATTTTTTGTTTGGTCTATTTAATTATTATTAATGAACTATTTCTTGTCTGCTTTACAGGAAATTGAATATGCAGACACAGAAAATGATTATGCTCAAATAACTTTGGACATAAATGATAGAAAAGTGGAGCTGAGCATACTGCAGAAAACTCTGAAGGATCAGTTCAATGAATTAAATGAGAAAAACAAAGTTATCTCATTGAGTGAAAAGGAGATCGCAAAACGGATGCTTGTCATTCAAAACAAACAGTCAGTTCTCAACATGCAAAACAAGAAGATCGCACAGCTGATAGCAGAAATGGGAGTAAGTTCAGAACTTAATGTAATTTGTTAATTTATGTGAACTTTAAGGGAGAGAATAGTAATTAATTAATAAGTTTGCCAGTAAAATCTATCTACATAATTTTAGTATAACTATAGAAAATGCTGGAAATACTTGGGAGGCTAGGCAGCATCCATGGAGTGAGAAACAGAGTTTATGTTTCAGGTTGATGACTTTTTATCAGAACTATGGAAAGTTAGTGATAAAACAAGTTTTATGATACAGAGAAGGGATGGGACAGAGATGGAGTGGAAAAGAACAATAGAAATGGTTTGTTGTGGATGGAAGACAGAGTGAAAAAAGAGGTGATAATGCAAGATACAATAAGGAGCATAAGGTGAGCAACAAAAGTTCAACCTGGAGGAGATATAAATGGGAGAAGAGAACAATTATCTGAAACTATAAAAAGGAAAAAAAAATCTCCAAATGCTGGAAATATGAATTCATATAATGCATTGCAGTAAATGACAGGGTACTGGAGAGTGCTGTAGAACAGAGAGATCTCGGGGTACAAATACATAGTTCCCTGAAAGTGGCAACATAGGTAGACAGACTAATGAAGAAGGCATTTAGCATACTTGCCTTCAACGGTCAGCATTAAATGCAAGAGTTGCGACGTGATATTACAACTTTCAAGACATTGGTGAGACCACACTTGAAGTATAGTGTGGATTTCTGGTTGACCAACCATAGGAAGTGTGTCATTAAGCTGGAATGGGTGTAGAAAGGGTTCACAAGGATGTTATCAGGACTGGAGGGCCTGAGTATAAGGGAAAACAGGCTGGGGCTTTTTATCCTGGAGCACAGGAGGCTGAGAGATGACTTCATAGAAGTATATAAGTCATGAGGGCTAGATAAAGGTGAATTGTCATCATCTTTTCCCCAGGATAGGGGAGTCTAAAATTAGAAGGTGTAGATTTAAAGTGAGAGGGTTAAAGATTTAAAGGAGCCTTGAGAAGCAAGTTTTTCCAGAGGGTGGTGTATATGGAACAAGCTGCCAGAGGAAGTGATAGAGGTGGGTACAATTAAAAGACATTTTACAGGTACATGAATAGGAAAGATTTAGAGGGAAATGGGCCAAACGCAGGCAAGTGGAACTAACTCAGGTGGCAACTTGGTCAGTATGGACAGGTTGGACCAAAGGCCCTGTTTCTATGCTATATAACTCTATGACACTCAATGACTCTATATTGGGAGTGATGATAAGTTGAAATTATTGAACTCAGTGCTAAGTCCAGAAGGTCATAGTGTGTCCAATCAAATTATGCTCTGTTGTTCCTTGAACTTATGTTGAGCTTCAAGGGAACAGTATATCAGACTAAGGACTGAAATGCCAAGGTGCAAATGGAATGGTGAATTTAAATGGCAGCTCAGGGTAAAGCTTGTAAATCAAATGATGGTGCTGTCCAAAGCTCACTCTTTAGTCTTGATTGTGCTGTGCAGATGCTACCTATCCTGCTGAGTATTTTTATTTCAAGTTTCTAGCATCTGCAATATTTTGCTTTCAGGTTGTATAAATAATTTTTAGTCTTTGAAAATGAATGATTATAACTTTTAAAATACACTTGTTTTGACTTGGAACTGTTTAGTGAAAAGGAAAAGTATTGAAAATAAAAGATGCTGGTGAGTTCATATCCAAATATGTGCAGTAACTAGTGGATTACTTACATTCGCATTATCAGGGCAAAGATGATTTCAACCTTTCCATTCTTTGTAACCTGTCCATTATGAATTTTATCTCAGTCATCTTTCCATTTATCTTAAAATAAATCAGGAAAATCTTTGAACTGAAACTAGATGTATTTGATAAAAATCAAAACTGACTAAACTGTATTGCTGAATCTTGAGAAATTATGTTTATCACAGGTACTGCATGTGCTTAGACTGCACAATCCAAATTCAGCTCAGTATCACAGCCAGAAATACCATTTAATGAGTCCAATTCCTTAAATCAGAAAATAATTAGAGAATATTATTGAGGATTGATAAGATTTTGATAAAGACAATTTGAATGAAGTTTAATTAGAATTGTTTTTGTAAAATATGTGCTCAAGCCTGTTTTGGATGTTCGAAAACATTTTGGGAGTAGTATGACCAAGTTGCATAAACAATCTGATTATGATTTGCATGCAAGATCAAATGCTTTCTTTCAAGTTGACCCATATATAATTTCAAATTAGCACATGGGGGAGATACATGAACACTTTGATTCACTGCAAGTTCATCTTTTCTCTTCAGGGACACGAAATGAGCCCTCAAGAGCTCAAAATCAAAACCTTGACGAAAAATATTGAGGAACATAACAAAGAAATTGCATCACTGCAACAATTTTGGCTCCGACAACAGCATGAGCTGGTTACGCTGACCCAAGAAAGGGAGCAGCAGACAGCCAACGTGGAACTGCAGAAGAAACAAGTCACTATTCTTGAACAAAAGAAAATCCGCACTGAAAGTAAGCTTAGGACAATCTGAGTAATCAGTCTTTACTGGAATATGTATGTTCTACACTCAAATTACCTTTGTGCATGCCTTCTTTCGAGTGTATGTAATTTACTGCGTAAGTGTACAGTTAAGAAAAAAAATCTTGATTTTATTCATAATGTCTTGCTTTCCCCATGCTTACAAGAGAATTCAGCAAAGTGACCTCTTCTAAATGTGATGAAAACAAATACTTTGACATTTATTATCAATACCTTGCAATCCACTTCAGCAGTTTGTCTAACAGTCATGGCCTGGCAATGGAATAACACCTGTAATGGTAACACAAAACTGTATGATGGAGTTTGCAGCCTGCAGTTTACCTCCCATTTTTATTCAAAAGTGTATGGCACAGTCATAAGATGTAATTGAAAGATACTTTTAGATACTATCTCAGGTTTTAATCTGCTGCTGTTATTCTTGCCTATGCATTTCTCTCTAAAATGACACATTGTGGCTTTCTCCCTTTCAACCAATTCATGAGTGGTTGCTTTCAGAAGATGAAAGGCAAATTGGGATGGAGAGGAATATGATGTTGCGTATTTGTGTAATTCTACAAACTAAGTTTGTATGCTCTGATGGAAGCTTCCCAAAAAAACTTGCTTATTAATATTCCAAATTTAACAGGCAACTGCTGTTAATTGTAGATAAAACTAAAATTTGTCACACTCCATCTAATATACATAGATCAGATGTGCCACCTTTTATTTATCCTTCTCAATCACACTTCTTCACAACATTCTTCCATTCTTCAACCTGTTTCACAACAAACATTTCTTCTACTTTGCCAGTATTACCAGACATAATAAATCTTGTATTTATTTTTTTGCCATCTAGATATGATACAACAGGGACTAAAGGTAAAGAAGGATATTGAACGCCACATGAGGGTTCTGTCTAATGACATGCTGAAGCTCAACACACTTTTAACAAAGAACAACTCTGTTAAGGATTCACTTGAGCACATGAATGTACTCATGGAAAATGAATTTGTAAAATCACTGAAGGTTAGTCAAAGGAGAATACATACTGAAGAAAAACAATAAGTTAACAGATCTACAACCTTTCCCATTATAGAAGTCTACAGCAGCTGTGAAAGGATTTAAAGAATGATTTACAGTTTTAAGATAGTTACCTTGTCTGGGAAAGCTGATCCATTTATTTTAATCCAGAATAAAGTTGATATAATAGAGGTGCATAACATAATGAATGAGCTGGACTGCATGCACATTGATAAATTAGTTCAGTTTTACAGACTGACGTAGAATTTAAACAATCCAAAAGCAGGAATAGATTAGGTGTTATGTAGTTGTTTTTATTTGGAGAGCAGTAAGAGTGAGATGGTGTGATATGTGCAGTCTCTCTCTGCCCCTTTCAAGAGGCATTAGACTGAATTTAATTGCAAGGAAAGATTGGAGAATACATTTCAACTTGTTTTCCAGTATCGGGCAAATGTTTCTGTTTTATGTAGTCTTAGATTACATAACAAATGTATGAAGTATCGAGTTACCAACTCGATGGACCAACTGGCCTCTTGTCTGTCATTTCTGAACATTTTTATGATTATTCCAAAAGTTCCTGTGAATCACTTCCTCTGTCACCTTTGTTCTGATGAAACTTCTGTAAAATTTCATTTTGACAATTTTGTGAAACTCAGGTTCATGGTAAAAAGAGGTGCAACTTGTTAACACTGTTGTAAGTTACCAAGATGACCCCAATAACCGGCTGTAATCCATCTTTCCAAAATAGTAAACATGGATTTTGACTGACAGATTTCATTATCAAGTGGATTTTATAACTTTTAATTTAGTTATTTTTATAATACATTAAAGGTTTATAAATGTTCTCAACTTCTTTAAGATAGTTCTGATTCCTCATAAGTGTTTTATTAAGAAAGCATATGTAACTTAGCAACTTTAGAGTTACTTTTATACACTCTTGTGAAGCAAACATTAATAATTTTCCATTTGAGTTTCCAATGGAGACTATTTACTTTAAAGTTGCCTTATCAGTATGCTTTAATGGCAGATTTATCCACAAACTAATTCTAGTGAGGCTTTGCTTAAAGGTATGTCTATTTTTGTTTTAGTATGAATTAAGTATGTGATGGTTGAAACTCAATAGTTTCATTTAAACTGTGCTCTGCCTTATTAGTAAGTGGTAAGTAACTTTGCAAATCTCAAGGCAAACAATGAGACACAATATAGGATAAAGCCTTAAAACCTAAAACTAAATGTTATTTATTATCTCTCAGGATGCAGAGCGACAATCTATTGCAAAACAACAGTATCTGGATCAACTGAAAGAGGAGAAAGAACGACAGCTTAACAGTCTTGTGGAAGCAGAGTGAGTAACTATATGTGGCTCAAATTTTGGAATTGCAATAGATTTTTAAATAATATTAATCATGATTGGCTTAAACAACAACATCCCATGATGTTTTACAGTAACATAATTAGATGAAAATTGACACCAAGCTAAAGGAAGAGATTGAAATTCTAATCAGTTAAGTTTTAAAGAGAATCTTAATGGAATTAAAAAGACTCAGTATTTCATGGAGAGAGTTCCAATGCTTGAACCATCCAGCTGCCTATTAGTAGTGGGACGAAGAGAATGGTTCAAAATCCAGAGATGGAGGAAAGCGAATCTTTAATTGTTGTCAGACTGGAGGAAGTTGCAGAGGCAAACTTTGGAGATGTAAGATCATACAATTTGAAATGTTGGTGGCTAGTGAGTAAATATAGATTTTTGAGCTTAGGATCATAAATGAACCAGACTTGGTAAGGTTTAGAGTATGAGCAATGGAGTTTTTTTTTTGTAACAAAACCTGCTTGTGGATGCTGGTCAGCTAGCAGCAAAAATTGGAATAGTTAAGTCTATTGGTAAAAATAGATTTCAGCAGCAGTTGTGGCAAAGGCAGGTGGAAATGGCTGAGGTAACACAGATAGAAGTAGGCAGTCTTAGTGATGGGGTTAGAAGGTTAGCTCAGAGCTCACATAACTTTATGAATAGTTTGGTTTAGCCCGAGGAGATAACCAGGCAAGATATCAGTAGCATGGGAAGGGAATTTGTGATGGAGGCTGAAAAGAATGCCTTTAGTTCTCCAAATACTGAACTGAGTGGCTCACTTAGGAATAGATATTAAAGAAGCAGTCTCAGGGGACAAGAAAGATGGTAATGAGACAGCTGAGTATTGTCAGCATAAGAAACACTCAGCAAATCAGACAGCATTTGTGAAAGAGAAACAGAGTTAATATTTCAGGTTGAAGACCTTTCATTATAACTGGGAAAGTGAGAAAAGTTAGTTTTTAAGTTGCAGAGGGAAGGTATGGATAGGACGAAGAGAATATCTCTGGAAGGGTGAAGCAAGAGTTACCCAGATGATCCCATTAGAGAGAGAAAAAACAAAGGGACATTTTAAAGCTATGAAATGCAGATCAGAAGTGGAACCAAAAGGAGAATTCTGGAAATGCTCAGCAGATCAGGCATTGTTTGATATTGTTGGATTCAATATTGAGACCTGAAGGCACAGTATGCCTATACAGAAGATGAGGTACTGCTCCTCCAGCCTTCAATAGGCTTCATTGCAAGAGGCCACAGACAGATAGGTCAGAGTGGTAGTGGGACAGAGAATTAAAGTGACAGAAATTGCAAGCTCAGGGTTCCCAGCTATTTTTAGTTTCTTGCTGTTCAATTTGCCTCTTCCTGCTAATGGGAAAAGAAAAATGTGTGCATTTTAGAATCAAGGGATACAAGGTTGGGATAGCAAAAGTGGTGCTGAAGTAAAAGATCAGCTGTGGTCTTATTAAATGATAGAGCAGCCACAAGGAATGAAATGCTCTATTCTTGTTTCTCTTTTTTATGTTCTTTTTCTAAATGTGTATCTTTTGGGTATTTCAGCCATGATGTCCTTTGATTTTTTTTTAGCTGCTAATTAGAAGTTGGATTAATATTGTAACAGCTGAAAAGCCTAAATTGGGAGTTTGTTACTTAGAATTGATATTAATGGAGTTGTATTATTTTGCTGGAATTAATTTCGAGGTCATTATACTGCAAAATCCCTTCAGAGTTTGAAGTATATAATGTATATATTAACTAAAGTAAATGGAGATGAAAGGACAGCATGAACTTGAATTTTTCTAGCAAATTTTATATTCAATGCTGAATCAAGTGTGCAATTAATAGATCAAACCTTAAATAAATTAGTACCTTGTTTTCAAAAGTATGCTGAAGACAAAATGGTCAGTAATGAATAAACAATCACTTAGGATTTGTTTGATCTTACTGAATCTGATCTGCAGTATACAAGGTCTGGTCAATTTCACTTCTGATCTTTCATTTCTTCTCAGCAGTCTTTAAGGGAATAATAGCATAGTGGTTATGTAACTGGGCTAGTATACCAATACTAATGATCCGGAGACATGAGTTCAGATACCACCATGGGAGAATGTAAATAATTTGGAATTTTTAAAAATGCTCACCTTGAAACTGCTAGGTTGTCAAACCTACTTAACTCCTCAGAACTTTTTCCACAAACATGTGGATCCATGTGGGAGGTCAGAGCTCCAGATTAGTTGAGTAACAGTATAACATTATTATATGTTACAGACAACTTCTCCCTACAAACTCAACACATGATATGAATGCCATCACCATTGACTCTGGACTTCACAAAATTATATGGCATCAGGTTAAACACAGTTAATGAAACCCTCTGTTGAATTCTCTCTACCACCTTTCATCCACATTGAATACTATTTGGAAGAAGAGCTGGAGTACCAGGGGCATAGATTGTACTTTGGTTGGGGGCTTAATGGAGAGTGGGTCACACGACTACCAAAGTAGCCAGACAAATCAGGAGGGATATAGCTGACAGACGGGGCAGGTGGAAAATACAGAAAACCACACAAGGTGAAGATCAACTAGGCCTCAATCTCACCAATGTACCTGTTACAGATAGATCTGTCCATGGCAGTTCTGGCAGGAGTGACTCTTACATAGCACTTCTGGAAGTGAAAAGCCATCTTCAAACACCTACGTAAAGATGCCTACGTAAAGACACCTACGTTAGACTATCGTTTATTGACTACAGCTCTGCCTTCAATACAATAATCCCAAGTAAGCTTGTCACCAAACTCCGAGACCTAGGACTCA
>JARFYF010000050.1:15097891-15108637 GCA_030265395.1 Rhina ancylostomus
AGATTGGCAAGACTTTGCAAATGGTGAATTCTCACCATCTCAGCTGTGCAATTTATAGCTGAGGCCAAGTAGAGCACTGGCATTTACTAGCAGGAAGGAAATGTGGGAACATCACCATACGAGACATTTCCATGCATCTATTTTTTTTAAAAATTAGTGCGCAAATCAAAACAGTCTGCATCTTTTCAGCATCTTCTATGGTCAATTTACTTGACCACTCTAGATTGCCAAAAAGCAGACTACAAGCATGCATCTTAGATATGGAGTTCCAAGGGTGTAGAAGGAATAAGAGAGTATGTGTTTCATATCAGTAGCTGTCATGAAACTCAAGTAACTGTGGAATGATCAGAGCATGCAAGAGTGCCAACCTTTTGTTCTGGAATCCTCAGGAATTAAAGATTAGTCTCCTAGATATTGCTGTGAACAACCCAGGAGGGGAACTGTAAGGGAATTAAGTAAAAATTGATTTTTTTTTTTCGTTGAAAACTTTTATCAGCCAAAGGTTTTTGGGAGAAAAAGGTCAATTGGAGGTGACTCATCATATGATGAAGCCGCAAGTAGCAGATCCAACCAGAGTTCACAACCCATATGCGTTGGTTCCTTGATGGCATATTTCAGAAATAGTTCATAGTGCATAGCTAAAACTGGAGGGGCAGTGTGCTTTCTTTTAACCTTAAGCCTTGTCACCTCGACCCCCTTTCCACCACACACAATATCTCCCTAAATGGATATTTAATCTGTAGTGATGCCATGATTTGCCTTGCAAGGATCAAATGAAGTGACTGCTAAAATCAGTTCTTGCATACCATAAAAGATCTCTAATTCTTAGATATTCACATGCAACATATTAGTATGGACTTGCATCCTTTGAATCTAGCACACTAGGAAAGGAATCAGTAAATTTGGTTGGCAGGTTAACTACCAAATGTACAACATGGAATTTGTGATGTAAAAGTCAATCTAAGGTGATACATTTCAGAGATTTGTTGATCTTTGAAGTGAATTTAATTTGCTATCAAGGAGAGCAAGAAATGCTTTGTTATTTTTGCTCTCTTAAAGAATATTATATTGAAGATTAAAATACAGATACGGATTAAACCAGCTTGTCGATTTACCATTGGACCTTATCACTTTGAGGTTATTTTCAAGCCGTTGAGAGGGTGGAAAATAAAAAAAACACTAGTAGTACATAAGAATTTAAGGTACTCAGTTTAGACGGGTTTCACTATGTACAGCAATTCTTATCAAGTGATTATATACAGGCATTAAGCATCAACTGATTTACTGGACCTGAATATGTTTGATGGAAGTGACCGTCCATGCTGAAATTAGAACTAACTCAAAATAATTGACTTCCCAAAAAGAGCAAAAAGAGGAATGAAATTAATTCACTTATTCACAGAATTTGAATTGGAGCCTGAGAATTCATCAGTCAGTAGACCAGCTAATAAGAGCAGCTTCTAACCTGATTGCATCTTTTTATGGAAATGATATTTCTGTTTAGTGCATCTTATTCTGATAGAATATTTCTATTGCAATTTGGTTTAGATGCATGTTTAGAGCCATATGCTTATTGCAGAATGAGAGCATATCTTTTTTTACACCTGTATACTGAACTCCTATTGCCTCCAGGTGTCTGATGTAAAGGCTTGTATGCAATTTTCAATAAAGCGCCCGAACCTTCCATCAACTGAGACTCATCCCGAGGAGAACATGTACAAACGGTTGGACGTCACTATTTGGCTGAATCATTTGAATGAAATTGGCCAGATGGAAGAAGAATACAAACTCCGCAAGGTTTGTGAATAGCTTAATAATTACATTGACTTGTTGGCAAACATATTTGGCCTATTAAGGATATCCCCCAAATTTTCCATGTGACTTTGGGTGAGTTATCAACAAAGAAGCTGAGTATGACTACCTTATTTCACTCAGGAAAGGTGGAGGAAAAATCCAAGCTGCTTACTCCTTTCTTAGAAGTGATTTCTGTGGAAACTCAGGCAGAGGCCGAGAGATAATTTCTTCTGGGAAATAGGTTTGAAACAAAAAGAAAGAATTAAATCGAGATGTGTTTCAATCTGGTCAGCTACAGGGAGAAGCAACTTTACTTGCTCAGTTTGTAGCATGCATTATTTCAGACTGGATTGTAAAATGAGCTTAGACATCACAACAAGGCGTATTCAGTATTAACCACAAGAAAACAAAATATCTAGATATTGTTAAATAGCTACTAGAAGCCTCTGAGAATGACATTGTTTTTTTCCCTTTTTTTTCTCTTTCACTCCTCCTTGTTCTATCCACTTTCCATGGCTCTGCTCCTCCCCTCACCTTTTCCTCCCCCAGTGGGACCCTCCCTCCCCACTCTCCTTCTGCCTGTTCATTTCTATCACTGTTTCCTGCAGAAATTCCTGTGTCCCTATTTTCTGTGCCATAGGAAAAGCAAAATGTATAATCCAAGTGACTAGGGAAGAAAAAAAATTCCTCTAAAGTGAGGAGGGGAAGATGGAGGCCTGCTGAGTTTAAAGGGACTACTTGAACTGGGGCCATGGTGAGCTTAAAGGGAGTGCCTGAGATGGGGCCCCAGTTAGCTAAATAGTGAGAGACTGGTGAGTTGTTCATTGGGACTCCAGCTTGATTTATACACATTCACTGAAAATTAACATGCAGTGTAGCAGGCCCTTTGGAAGCCACATGGTATGTTGGCCGTTATTGTTGGAGCAGATGAGAATGAAGAAGTTTTAATGCAATTATATAGTGCTTAGGTGAGAGCATGCCTAGAATATTCTGTACAAAAGTTTCTTCTTCCAGTTTTACGTTATCTACAAATGTTGACATGTGTTTCCTGCACACCTGAAATCTAAATAATTAATGTATATTAAGAAAATGGTTCTTGCACTGACCGCTCTCCCCCACCCCCGCCACCCCTTATGGAACTCTACTGTGCACTTTCCAGCAGTCTGATAAACAACCTATTATTTCCTTACCCATACATTAACTTTGACAATAGTCCTACTATGTGCTCACTTTGGATGGGTCTTTACCTTTTGCAAGTCCATTTTAACTTCATTTTCCTTATCAAAAATCTGTTGTTTCAAAATTAAATCTTTCCAGTTAGTTGGACACAATTTGCCATTAACAAATCCATACTGGCTATCGCCACACAAGCCACACTTGTCAAGTGACTGCTAATTCTTTCCCTGTTATGGGTCAAAAATTTTCCCACAATTGAAGTTACACTGACAGATCTGTAGTAGCTAAATTTATCCCTGCATTCTTTCTTTCTGTACAGTGGTATAACATTTGTAGTTTTCCAGACCTCAAACACAACTCCTGAATCTATAAATATTCAGAAGATTACAGTTGGGGCATTTGCACTTTCCTCCTTTTCTTAGAAATGTAGGAGGTATCCCATTTGGAAATGTGGGGATTCCTGACACTTATTTGGTTAAAATATCTTATATGGGGTGTTGATAAATGTTGCAGCAAAATGAATTTCATTTTTAATGCTAAAATTAAACAAACTTACCAGTTAGAGAATAATAGAGCAACCCATCAGTCTAACATGTTTAGCACATTGTGTCCATGATTTAGAAAAAAAAATTGAATCCTAGCCATGAGTTGTATTTCTTCAGGCAGCTAACTGCTGATCTTGGCTTTATCATTGGACACAGTACTGAATGAGGTGCCTTGTCAAAAGGAAGCATGAAAATTTGGCTGTGTCTTATATCACAATCTAGCTCTAGCATATCATACCAGCTGGCCACAGATGAGGATTGGCAGAGAGACCATGAAAAAGTCTGCAGTTTCCTACCCATCCTCTCACCCTGGGTCTGCTGAAGAGAATATTAAGTAGTTGAGGATTTTTTTTGAAAGAGAAAAAATGTACATCCTTTTTTAAAAAATGTATCTGCATTAATTTCTACTCTGTGCCATTTGGCTTCCTGTTGTCTTTTGAATGACTACCCCAGACAGGGAATGTGTTCCCTCAGATGCATTCAGCTGTAATTGCACCTTTTAATGCCAGTTTTATTGTAGTGAAGTTGGCATAAATCCACACCTGAGTATTGGCAGTAGATGATTCTTAAGATTAGCTTTGATACAGAGTAAGAATCAGAATACTGAAGAACATTTGTCAGTCTTATTGTTATTGTTTTGCTGTTGCAATTTCCGGTGTTCGTATTTAACAGCAGATTTGCCTATGCAATGCTCCCATACTGTGCTTGCACTGCTATTATCCCAGCAGCATGTCTTCTGTCATGCTGGTCAGCCGAACAGCTTATGGTGGTTTTGTTACACCTATCTCTGATTTCTAGCTGCTAATGCCCCGGGATCATCCTCTCAATGAACCAGTAATCATCCATGCAGAGAACAAAAATATATTTTGAAATGTCTGCGTATTCTGAGGTCTGTTGTAAGGTTTATTTATCCAGATAGCCCAATTTAGAGCAGGTAGTGTGAATATATGTATACCCTGTATTTATATCAACCACTAGATTCTGAAATGTATGATTTTAAAAATATATATTTATGTTCTGAGCCTCATCTTAATTATTTATATTGGCTTTATTTAATGGATAGCCCTGTTGGAGATTTTTTTGCTCAAAGCCTAGTATTTGTCCCATTTGGCGCAGTTGCTGGTCCCTGCACAGCATCATTTGCATGTGATGGCCGTGGTACTGATTGGGATTTGGGAAGCAGCAAGTTTTCACTACTAGAGTTGGGGAGATTCTACACCAGCAGGAAGAAGATTAGTGCTGACCTGAAGGAAATGAGAGGCCTGTGGAGCCTTGACAACAACACAGTGATGCTCTTGGCACAGCTGAGACCCTAGCCAAGATTCACAGGAAGAAATGAGCAGAATTCATGTATGTCCCATTTCTGAAGAAGGCAATATTTATCTAAAGAGATTCTTAAATTTAAGCACGTATTTACTGACAGCGACAGTGTATTAATTTGACAATTGAAGACCTTGATATCATTCTCAATTGAGGTTCTGATTGATTGCTATGTACTGTAGAGCTCAAATAACAATTTAAGGCAGAGCATATTTTTATTAAGCTGACATTCAGAGATTCCCCAGTTGCTTCTGTCATGGGGAGTGGTTGGTTAATAAACAGGAACGTGTGTCTTAGAGGGAAATTGATTTAGTATTTACATTATTTAGTTAAATCAGTTTTACTTCTGGGTTACTGACAAAGTAGCAGAACTCAGTAGAATTAAGGATGCAATCTGTCTTTAACCCTAGAATTGACCTGTAGTCCCTTCTGTGGTTGACAATTTCATGAACCTTTAATGCCCTATACTAGCATCCAACTGGATGAAAGTGCACTTACCATTTTTGTCTATTCATTTATGTCAAGAAATATCACATTTATTTCTCATTCCCCTGCCACATCAATGTCCTCATGTCCTTTAAGAATTTATTCTTAACCTCTCTTACTTATCATTTCTATGGTATCCTCAACATTATCTCAAAAGCTGGGTTCACATTTTATGCTACCGATATCTAACTTTTCTCACCATTCCTATTTTTCCCCAATGAGTTGTCTCTAAATTTTATGTGTTTGTCCAACATCCATGCTGAATGGATAGAAATTTGTGAGGACCAAAGCCATTGTCTTAGGTCCCAATCACAAATTATATTCCCTTGCCACTAACCCAAGCTCTCACTGGTAACTGTGTGAAACTGAACCAAACTGTTCACAATCTTGAGTTCTATTTCACACTTTGTTTCTGGGCCTTCACTAAGCCCACATCTTTCTAAAATTAACCTCCTGCCTCAGCTGATCTGCTACTAAAATCCTTATAGATGTCCTTGTTACATCAATTCTTGACTATTTCAGTGCACTTTTATCTGACCTTCCTCATTCTTCATTCCATGAATTTGTTATCCAAAATTCCACTACCTGTGTGTCTTCATGCATCATGCCTGTGTTTACTAATCTTTTTTGGATCCTGGTTAAGTGGAACCTCTATTTTTGTTTCATAAAAATTGTTGTCCTTGACAGTTTTGTCCTTCTAAGTTACTGCAGTCTTACATTCATAGATCAACATGGACTTGGTGGGTCAAAGGGCCCATTTTTGTGCTGTGCAACTCTTTCTGCCAATCTGCATTAATCTCATTTGGTCCATATCTTTCTGAGCCTTGTCTACTTAAGTGTCTCTCTAAATGCCTTTTAAACATAGTAATTGTTTCTGATTTCACCATCTCCACTGGCAGTGTGTTTGTGTTTTTGAAAAAAACTTACCCCTCAGATCCGTTTTAATACTCCTTCCTCTCACCTTAAACCTATGCCCTTGTGTTTTTGGTATTTAGGTGTTAACCCTTCTTCAATT
This sequence comes from Rhina ancylostomus, assembly GCA_030265395.1. Classification (NCBI taxonomy): domain Eukaryota; kingdom Metazoa; phylum Chordata; class Chondrichthyes; order Rhinopristiformes; family Rhinidae; genus Rhina; species Rhina ancylostomus. The sequence goes on from JARFYF010000050.1 coordinate 15,104,228, forward strand.
ACAGCCTCTTAAATTCCCAAATGTAACCCACTTCAGCTAGCGACTGCTCCTTCGGCAGCCAGCATTAAGTTCTCAAATTCTGTCCCAAAACATCTTTGCTTCTTTTCCCTGTCTCTTTATTTATCTCTCTATCCACAGTTTGATTGTCTGCCCCAATACTACTTCATAACTCAATGTCAATATGTTGTTTGGTAGCACTCCTGTGAAGTGTTTGGGATGTTTTTACTACATTAAGAGCATTATGTAAGTGGAAGCTGTTAATCTAGGCTGACACTTTAGTGTAGTATTGAGCAAGTTATGCATAGCCATTTGGATGAGATGTTATTAGTCTGTTCAGGTACGTGTAAAAGATCCATTGGTTGAATTCTCACACAACTCAGCAAGAGTTTATCAAATGTCTGGACATTTACACCTTATCTGAGTGCATTTAACTCATTGCTCTGTGTAAATTAGCTGTAATGTTTAGATTCCTAAGTGACTGCACTTCAGTGCTTGATTGTGATCTTTGAGGTGCTTCAATTTTTTTAAGTTTATTCAGTTTTGCCTCCAGAATCTAGGTATTTTGCAGTGTGGTATCAAATGTGATGTGTAAGCACATGTATTATATAGAGAAGTACACCAACCATTTTTCATACAAAAATCCTGAACATAAAGTAAGGAATAGAAGCAGGAGTAGGCCATACAGCCTTTGAGTCTTTTCCACCATTCAATGTAATGGCTGATCCTCACTCACCTACCTGCCTAGTCCACCATTGCACCTGATTCCTTGCTGTCTAAAAATGTAAATTCCAGTTATTATGGGACAAATTTTCTCGATTGCACTTCAAAGGAAACCATTATCTCAGAAGTCAATTTTATAAATCTAAACTGCACCGACTCCAAAGCCAGTAAAAAGATGAAATTTGCATGCTGTCATTGAAAACTGATTTCTGCCTGCCAGGGAATTTTGATTCTTATTGGCATGGCAGATTTGAATGTTTTGACTTTGGTTAATTCATGCAAGCAAAATTTCTCCAAAGACTATATTTAAACTATGGGACACTATTGCCATGTTCTTTATAAGAAATATTTTATCTTATGACCTTTAGAGATTTTCAGACTAAATGATTTTGTTAGCCATGAAAACTACTTCCAGGCCACATACAAAAAATAATTTGAGTTGCATGCATTTGTTTGCTAATGATAGTAATATTTTACCTGGGCAGAAGATACACCTGCATGTTTCTCTACAAGAAGCCTTGGCTATCTTTGTTTTAAGTAAGGTCCATTTGTTAAATAAAAGTAGCTATAGATATGGAAGAGAATCATGGGGATTTCTATGTGTCTTTTTTTTGAAAGGCAATATTTTTTGGTGGTATTGATCCTACAATCCGTGGAGAGGTCTGGCCATTTCTGTTACAGTTTTACAGCTGTGAATCGACATCAGAAGAACGAGAAGCTCTCCGTATTCAGAAACGTATGGAATATGAAGAACTTGAGCAAAAGAGGTGATATTTCTTCAGAGCTTAAGAATTCTTTGTTGCTCTCCCATTACTCTAAGTTCAGCTGTGATTTCCTGATATGGGGTAAATTTAATTCTGGGACTAGCAAGAAGCTGTTTAGCTGGAGTGATCTGTGCCTAGGTCAAACTTGCATTAAGATCTTTGAAGAAAGAATAAGTAGAAATTTAGAAAAGAATTTCAACTCAAAAGAGTGAACAGTTCAGGTAGAAATAACAATAGCCTAAAGATAAGGAAAACATAAGTTTAGAGAATAGGTCAGAGCAAAACAGGAAAAAAAAACAATGAATATAAGAAGTAATAACAAAATGCCTTTACAAAATAAAGACCAGATTAATGAAGAAAAAGAATATACTGAATTGCCTGTACAGCAATGTATGGACTATCAGCAATGCAATAATTTGGCAGTAACTAGTTATAAGGAACAGCTGTAATAGAAATTATAGAAATGAAGGTAGAAAGGACAAGAATGTCAGTTGCATATAACAGCCTTGCATACATTAAGTAAAGATTGGGGAAGTGAGGTAGTTGTGTTAATCAGAAATACAAAAGTACAAGAGCAAGGAAGTTATGAAGTTTTATAAATTACCGGCTTGGCCACATCTGGAGCATTGTACCCCATTCACATCCCCACATTTTATGAGAGATGTGAAAGCTTTGGAGAGAGTTTAAAAGAGTTGTATAAAATTAATTCCAGGGATGGGGGAATGTGTTAGTTATGTGAATAGACTGGAGAAACTGAGGTGGGGGGTGGTGGAGTTCTTGATGGAACATTGGAGATTGATAAGGGATTTGATAGAGGTGTTTAACATCATTAAAGATATAAACAGAATTGATAGATGAAAACTGTTCCTATTGGCAGAAGTGTCAAGGATCAGGGGACATAGAATAAAGGCGATTGAGGGAAAAAAAACAAAAATGACACACATAATTTTTTTACACACAAGTGATTGGGGACTGAACTGCTTGCCAGAGGCATAGTGGAAGCAGATTCAATTGTAGCTTAATAGAGCTGGATAAATATCTGAAAGGAAAACAAAAATCATTGTTATGAAGAGAGAATGGGACTAGCTGAATTGTCCTTGCAGTGAGCTGGTCTGGACCTGAAGGGACAAATGGCATCCTTTCATGCAATAACCATGGTGTAATGCCAATATCAGGAACCAAATGCAACATTATTAAAAAGATACAACTAATAAAAAAGGAATTAAGATAAAGAATAGGAAGGGATTAATTGGGCACTTAATAGTATATCACTAGTGACCAAATAATGGATATTAATAGAGAGTAGCATATAGGCAAATTCCTGAAATGAGTAGAAAAAAGGCAATACAAATGGGGACTTCAATCACAAGCTAGATGGAAGTCGTGTACAGGCCTCCTAACAATAACTATATTATCGGACGATGTAAATCAGGGTTAATGGGGAATCTGCAAAGAAAGTACTGTAATAATTGTAGTGAATTAAATAATTCATTTGTTGGACAAATTAAATTGGCAAAGATTGCCTTCAGGATGAGGACATGGACAGTAGTCAGGACAGTTTCTCAGAATAATATGTTGTAGAACCGATTAGGGAACTGCTATTTTAACTCTGGTCATGTGCAATGAGCCACGATTAAATAATGATCTCAAGGTTAGAGGAACCTCTGGGAAGAGCAATCATAACATGACAGATATTCAGGTTTGATGGTCTAACTGGCTATTATAAAGGTATGAAGGCAGAGTTGGCTAAAGTAGACTAGCAAGTGTTGCAAGATGAGTGGCAGGCAGATATTGGATTGGATGAACTGTCCCATGAATAGGGAAGTAGCAGCACTGAACACATTTAAGACTGAGATGAGGAGGAATTCCTTCTCTCAGAACATCATGATTGTTTTGAGTTCTTCATCCTGGAGAGCTGATAAATTGAAAAAATTTAAAGGCAAAATAGTCAGACCTTTTGTTTTTTATGGGGGACAGGTGGGAAAGTAAAGCTTGAGGGACATAGGGTGAATGCACACAGTCTTTTTCCAAGGGATGGGGAATCAAGAACTGGAGGGCATAGGTTTAAGGTGAGAGGCAAAAGATTTAATAGGAACCTGAGGGGCAGCCTTTTCACAGAGGGCGTTATGTATAATGGAATGAACTGCCAGACAAAGTGGTTGAGGCAGCTAGAAGAACCGCATTTGAAAGACATTTGGACTGGTAGACAGATAGGAAAGGCTGAGAGGTCAAATGCAGGCAAGTGGGACTAAGCTGGGCATCTTGGTTGATATGGACAAGTTGGGCCGAAGGGCCTGTTTCCATGCTCTGACTCTATAAGATTAGATTAAGAGGAGGAGAGAGAGAGAGAGAGAGAGAGAGCGAGAGAGAGAGAGAGAGCGAGGATAAAAGGACACGGATAAACTAAGAAATTAAAAAGGGTTAACAATTCTGTAATTTCCAACCCTCCCCATACAATGAAAATTTCAAAACCTGGTAAGAGACTCTACTTTTACTATTTTTAATGCCAGTTAGATTGATTGGCAGAGTAACAAATATCAAGCCATTAAAAGGACATGCACTACCCCAATATCTGAATTGTGTCACTTAAGTAATTGATATCAGTGGAAGACAGAATCGGGGTCAGAGTAAATCTTAATAAATTCTACTGGCATAAATAAATTTAACCCCTAAGTTTTTTTTAGAGATGAAAGTCTTATTAGTGAGTGAATACTTGCTTTCATGTTATTAGTAACCTCTTGAATAATGCAAATATATTTTGCAGCTTGCATAGACATTATCTTGGGAACTCACAATGTTTGCCATTATTTTTTCTTTCTGCAGTACTTGATTTATTCTATTATTTGAGGTAGCCTTGTTAGAGTTTAAGAGAAGTGTGCCACATTGTGGTCAAGCTAGTCAGTCCTCTGAAATTCATCTAAATAAC
>JARFYF010000050.1:15108647-15119538 GCA_030265395.1 Rhina ancylostomus
CAAATAGGCCACTTGGTTAAGAGTTTATTTGCAAGGAAAAAATGAAAGGCAAATCAGGACACATCTCCCAATCATCAGTGGAATCAGAATGTTTATGAATAGATATGATTAAAGATGAACTATAAGTAGGAAGGCAAAAATAACAAAAGAATAAATGTTACTTTGTTAATAGTAGTCTTAAAATTAGTTTAAGTTTGATCTGAATTATTGATCAAGTTTACATGTTTTTTTAATGTAGGCAGTGAATGTATATATGTTCTCTGTGCAGTATACAGAAGGACTTTTCTGTTTATCTCAATTTAAATTGAGATTTAAATTATTCCCCTGTTGCAGATTGTCAATGACTCCTGAAGAGCAGGAAGAATTCTGGCGAAAAGTTCAGTTCACTGTTGATAAAGATGTGGTTCGAACTGATCGATCTAAGCAGTTCTTCAAAGGAGAAAACAACCCCAATGTGGAATTAATGAGGTAATGGTGTGTGTGTGTTTATGTAATTTGGCCAGACAGGAGAAAGGTGGCATTTTCATGAACTTACAGGTTAACTCCAAAGGTGGCAATGTGGTATTTTCTTAAATTTAAAACTACCTGATGAGCAATAGTTTGAATTTTACAGTTTAATAACTTTCAGCTCTATGATTTTCATGCAGCAGAGAATCATTTTTTACACTAAATTTTCATTTGATGTAATTTAAGTTAGTGCGCTATTTGTTCACATAACACATATTTCAAAAAATTTATTCAAATGAAGCATGTTGCAATGTTTCTGAAAAAGTTGATTTTTTAAAAAAAATAAGACCTGCATTCATTTATTGTAACTCTGATGGTGAGGGGCATGGCGGACTATTAGGTCTTTGGTCCTGAACATTTCCTCCCTTCTGGGGTTGCCCTGAAAAATGCTGACCAAAACTACAACATTTCTATAGCAATGCCCCACCCCCTCCTTCAACGCCCTCCCCGTTCCCATGAAATTACCCTCATGCAAGACTGAACAGGAAGAGCCTCCCAATCCCATAACAGTTTCCATGTCTAGCATAGTTGCCAGCACTTGTCTTTGTTCTTTAAATGGTATGAATTTCCAATTTTTAAGCAGGCCAGAATTCCTACTTCCTTTCCCTGAATAAAAAAAAACAAATATAAACTCCTGAAATGTAACATGTCTATTTAACTGAATTTCTTCACAGGAGAATTTTGCTGAACTATGCAGTTTACAGCCCTGAGGTAGGGTACTCTCAGGGAATGTCAGATCTGGTGGCTCCAATTTTGTCAGAAGTCAGGGATGAATCCGACACATTTTGGTGTTTTGTTGGACTCATGCAGAATACAATTTTCATCAGCTCACCACGGGATGATGATATGGAGAAACAGTTGGTGAGTGCTGAATCAGATGGGAAAAGTGATTGGACTGGCAGTGAAGATGATTGATGAAGCTGAAGTAATTTTTGGGGACATTTTTATTTCTAATCTGATCCATTTAATTCTGTTTAATACAAATCTTTACAGGATAATTAGCTGCAATCTTAAAGATCCTTTACAACACAGGACAGATGGGAATAAGTCATATTTCAATAAATACTTTTTTATATAAGTATTTACAGTCTACGATTTTGAGCAGTTTTCAGTTTTCATAATTTTCAGTGAAAGCTCACAGCTGGTTTTGGCTATTTGCAGCAGGCACACGTTGAACAGCTAAATGGACATAGGCATTGAAATTTAACTTTGTAATATTTACATCAGTAGTGTGGGAAGTAGTTCAGTGATTAGTAAGAAATCATCCCCATGTGCAAGTGTTCTAATGTTGACACTGGTTCTGCAAATCCTTCATGCTTTGTAAAATGTATCTAATTTAGAAAACCAATGCATTGTGCCGTGTAAAGGGAGCATAATTCATTAAGTTATTCATTACATTTGGATGCATCTTTTATAAGAACTTCTTAATCTATATACTCTTTCTTGACCTATTGATTATTTTAAACTTATCTTTAACTTTAAGAACATTATATACTTTCATATATTTGTATCTAATTAGTTTTACTAAAAAATATGGAGTTTCCATGTGTACTTTTTATTTTAAAGCTGTACCTAAGAGAGTTGCTGAGATTGATGCACCCCCGTTTTTACCACCACTTGGTGTCATTGGGTGAGGATGGGCTCCAGATGCTATTCTGCCATCGGTGGATTCTTCTGTGCTTTAAACGCGAGTTTCCCGAAGCAGAGGCACTTCGTATTTGGGAGGCATGCTGGGCTCATTATCAGGTTGGGATTTACTGTTTTAGGCCGATGTAAAGTCTAATAAATCTGAAAATTGCTGATTGCAGAAAAAATAAAAAAGAATCTATCCCAGACGTAACTTTTTAAGTTCGCATAATCTCAAGCCACCAAATCCCTCTACTCTCCACATCACATGGCATTCCCATAAGAATATAACTAATATTGCAGAATTTGCATTGACAGTGATGGTGAAACTCTTGTTGAAACTTACCATTATACCAAGAAACAGACAGCAATTTCTGGAGTATGCAGAACATGCATGGCAATCCGGAAGTTGCTTTCATGGATTTCTTACTGGTTCACTGAATAGACTGTTGTGCACTCTTTTTCACCTAAATCAGTAATCTGTCAAGAATTTAAGTTTGGGCTTTGGAGAGGGTGCAGAAGAGGGTTTAGCAGGATGCTGCTTGGATTAGAGGGTATTAGCTAGAAGGAGAGGTTGGACAAACTTGGATTGTTTTCTCTGGAGGGTCAGAGGCTGAGGGGCAAATTGATATAAGTGTATGAAATTATGGGAAGCATAGATAGGGTAGATGGTCAGAGTCTTTTCTCCCAGGGTGGAAATATCAAATAGTAGAGAGCATAGGTTTAAGGTGTGAGAGGGAAAGTTTAAAGGAAATTTGAGAGGCAAGTTTTTTTACACAAGCTTGGCAGGTGCCTAGATCACACTGCCAGAGGAGGCGGTAGAACCTGATACAATAGCCATGTTTAAGAGGTAATTAGAAAGACACACGAACAGGCAGTGATAAAGAGATGTATACCATGTGCAGGCACATGGGATTAGCTTAATTTGGCATCATGGTTGGCTCAAACATGGTGGGCCATAGGGCCTGTTCCTGAGCTGTATTTTTCTATGTTTCTATGTTAAAGAATATTCAAGGACTGTTTTCACTGCCCTTTGAGAGAGTTTTAGAGACTCTTAACCATGTAGGAGAAATATTGTTAAAAGCTATAATTATTAATTAGCAATCCATCTAGTCATAAAAAATCTTACTTTTGTGGATTGTACTTTTTTTAAAGAGTTATAATTTTTCAATTTGTTTATTTGTGATACTTTATGGAATGTGTATATTACTGGTAAGGGTGTCACTAATGGCCCATTCCTAAATGCCTGAACTGAAGAGACAATTATGAGTCAAATTGATGCATCAGAAGTCACATGTAGACCAAATTGAGCAACGATGACAGAAGTCCTTCCCCCTATAAAATTAATGAACCAAATTCTATTTTTATGATGGTTCCTTAGTTTTGTGATTACTCATGTTCCTGGGTCAATACTTCAGGTCTCTGTGTACTAGTGCAGAAACAGAATGCTATTGTAGCCTCAGACAGAAATTGGTATTAGAAGAGTGGAACTATGTGCCATAGAGTACTAGATCTTTTACAGTCTGCAGTGATTGTCACAACAATGCAATGAACCACAATGCCCAGTCACTATTTTTTGATCTAAAGGTACCTCCTCAAACTGTCTTGTGTTGAATTCTATCTTCTATTTTTTCCATTCATTTTTTTAATTAGTGGGTTGTCCAGAGTCCAAGGTAGAGCAGGCTAAACAAATTCAGAGTTCAATCCATGTTTCGTCCCTTGCTTTCTAATAAAATCTACTCAGTGAAACTTTCTTTTGGTGCTGAACCCACCTTGCCAGAAATATGCTTTCACAGCCATTATGGCTACTCACTGAAGAGAGTAAGTTCATTGAAAGTGTAATAGGACCTAATCCTACAGCAGATGTTCTTGCTGTGCTGCTGGAATGATTGAATGCTTTATCAGCATGATGACTGGGAAAACAAGACAGATAGACTTCAGTTTGATAAAAATCTTTTTCAGAAAATGTTCCAGAAAAATTTGTGTGCGCACCTTAAGATTATAAATGAAATAATGTAGTTTTACAAATAATACTATTTATTCAATGCATGATATTGCCTCTCTCATGGTATTCACTGATCTTTATATGCAATTCAACCAGTGTAACCCAGATAATTTTAACTTCCAGCTTGTATTTCATCACTAATCAATTCTGAGCTTCACAATCAACAGGGTGTCTTTTTATTGAATTTAAATTAAAATTCTGTAAATTTTAAGACCACTAAACATTCCCTGTAACATCTCTTACACAGAAGTGGAGATGTGAAATTTAAAAGCTAACCCAATCAGAAGGAACTGACTTGTGTTTCATGGTCAGTGTTTTATTGATTACTTAAATATCATTCATAAGTAAGCAGGTAAAAGATATGCAGCACAAAAAGAGCAAGAAAGTATTGTTCATGTTGTACAAGCCTTATCATATGTCAGTTTTGTTGAAAGCCTAATGCTATCCCTAATTTCAGACCTGAATGAATTAAAGTGAGTGGCTATCTTGGAATTTCATTTGGAGGATTGTAACAGGTGGAGGGGAAGAAGTATAGAGAAGTGCTACTAGAATTTCAGTTATTGATGAGCCAGTGTAAATCAGTCCTATAGATTTGATGTTTGCAATGCTGAATGATAACATGCACCTACAGTTTCTGTATGCTAGTAGTATCATTTATGTATATGTGTCTTCCAGACTGACTACTTCCACCTGTTTGTTTGTGTGGCCATTGTTGTGATTTATGGGGACGATGTGATTGAACAACAGTTAGCGACAGACCAGATGCTACTCCATTTTAGCAACCTGGCCATGCATATGAGTGGGGAGATTGTCCTAAGGAAGGTAGGAACCGGGAAAAATGCTATTGTTTATAAATTTTAATCGGATCCACGTAATAACAAATGTAATAGATCTTAGTTAACTATGACATGTTGCTTAAAAATGCTTAAATTCTTTCCATTTAATGAAAGATAGAGCTATTAAGGGACTGGTCAAAAATATTGATACAGCAGTATTCTTAATAGAGTGATGCATTGCTTGTTTGGTTTCCTTTACAATATAAATTCTTATAACTATCTGTTTTGTGCAAAGGAATAATGTGATGGTACCTTGTTGGTAATTCCTTGTTCATTACTTGTAACCAAAATTCACAAAAAAACATTTTAATGATGGAATTGTTTTCTTAAATTGGTTTTCAGGCATGGCAGTAGTATGAACGTAAGTGACATCTTGACATTTAGCCAAAGCCTAGTATTCTGTTCCTTTATTGTGTGCAGTGATGTTGAATGAGAGAAAGACTCCCTGCTTTCATTTTAAAATTACTTACAAGTTAAATATGAGTTTTTATTTCTGCTTGTAAGGTAGTATACAACACATGATTTTACAACTCTGCTGTATGCAATGAAGAAAGTAACAGTTATTAGATTGCAATAATCAGATTTTAGTAAATGTAAGTTCTGTGAGCCATCTGTTCAAATGGTTCACCTCATTGGATATAGTTACAGTATTCACAATGCATCCAAAGTGTAACTGTGTTTAACAACTTTACTATTAAAATGCTCATGAGTTGCATCCATTCAAAGTGCATAAAATGTAAAACCAAAAGCATGCAATGCCTCCAAGTACAATTTAAAAAAAATATTGATTTAGAAGCACATGTATCAAGTCATTATGGAGTCATAGTCTAAGAGCTGTAGAGCATAAAAATGGACCCTTCAGCCCAAATTATCCGTGCTGACTGTGATGCCTGTCTACGCTAATCCCAGTTGTCTGCAATAAGACCATATCCCTCTACTCCTTTCCTATCCAAGTACCTGTCTAAATGACTTTTAAACATTCTAAGTTTTCTCCCTCTTCCACCTCCTCTGGCAGCTCATTGCATATAACCACCACCCTCTGTAAGGGGGTGGGAAACTTGCCCCTCATCTCGCTTTAAACCTGTGCTCTCTAGTTTTAGACTCCCCTACCCTGAGGAAAAAGGTCATTATCTAAGCTATCTATGCCCCCGTAATCTTATAAACCTCTATAAGGTCAACCCTCTGCCTCTGTTTTACTTCAATATAGCTTCTAATGATTATGCAAACTCTAAGAAGAAAGTACACTCTTCACTGTCGCCATGACCATCTTTTATCAATGTTACAATCAATAAAATGTAACATCATGACACTTTGTCTATCAGTGGTTAAGTTCAGTTTTTCTTCTTACTCCGAAATATGAGCATTTTTTTGGTCACTGACTAATGGGAACTGGGAGAGAAGGAACTATTAAAGGAGAAAAATATAAATTTAAAATTGCAAAGTTAAAGTAATTCAGGTGACTGACTATTTTGTTTCATCAACAAATCTGCAGTAGTAGGAACACAAATGTACAAAAATATTAGGTTAGACTCAGCTTTTAATACATACAAATTAGGGGCAGGAATAGGATACTCAACACCTGGATCCTGATCCACCATTCAACGAGATCATGGCTGATCGGATTTCAACCTCAGCTCCACTTTCCTATATGTAAAGCATCTATCTCTGCTTTTAAAATATTCAACGATCCTATTTTCATTAACCTTTGAGAGAGTTCCAAAGACTCATAACTGGAAAGAAAATGTTTTGCCCAATCTGTATCTCAAATTTTAAACAGTGACCTCAAATCTAGATTCTCCCACAAGAGGAAATATCCTCCCTGCACCCATCTTGTCGGGACCCTTTAGAATGTTGTATGTTTGAGTCAAATCTCCTCTATCTTTTCTAAGCTCCAGTGGACACAAGCCTAGCCAGACAATATGCACTTCCAGGTATTAATCCAGTCAAACTTCTTTGAACTGCTTCCATGCATTCATGTTTGATCCTGTGCCCCATGTCCTTTGATTCCCTAAGTATCCGAAAATGAATTTATCATGCCCTTTAATATACTACTCTGTTGAACATTTGTAACTGTCTGGAGTCAAGTATTCACCATCCACACAGTTTTAAAAAAATAATTCCTTTCCTTTCAGTTTTAAATGGCCAACCTCATGTCTAGAGATTGGGACAAAAGTATGTGACCAGTGCTAAAGGCTGGTCAGTTGGCTTTCTTTGGAACCACGTTTCAGAACATGAGTACAATGCTCAGCTTCTGTGGTGTTATGCATGAACAATAAGCAACAAGGACAAACTTTTACCCCTGTGCCTGCCCCCCCCCCCCCCAAATTTTAGATCCTCACCTGGAACCATACCTTAGATTTTTCAATAGAGTCCATGGCTTTGTCAGCTGCATGTTTGCTGAAAGAAAAAGATGGTAAGAATGGTAGTGGATCATTCAGCCCTTTAAAGCCTTTTCTGTCATTCAATTGGGCATGGTGGATCTGAACCTCAGTTACACTTATTGGTCTTTGATGTTATTGCCTCACAAAACAAAAACTCTTCAACCTCAGCCTTTGGAAATTTCAGTTCACCTGATCTCTGGGCGTTTGGAGAAAGCATTCCAAATTCCCACTACCTTTGCTCTGAGGAGGGGTTGGAGGAGGAGGAATACCCTAGCTCTAATTTTTAGTTTGCACTTTCTCTGAATTCTTCCTCTAAAGAAAATAGTATCTCTGTACAACAGTCAAGTAAACTTAAAGAAAGCACCAGGAACATTGATATGGATGGTGACATTTCTTCCCATTTAGATGTGACCTTTTTCTACTTTGGCATCAACAATTTGAAGGAAAGGAACTTCCATCAGACCAGTTTATTTCTATAAATCTTAAGGAACAAGGGAGCTGATAAAAAAAATAAATCAAATGGGATTACTTGTTTCTGTCACTGAAATAAAAGAAAGTAATTATAATTGTTGTTCTGGTAACATCCTTGATTGACAGCAAGGTGATGGGGTCCCAAGATTCAATTAGAGCTTTGTATCTAGGCATTGTTTTTGTAGCAGCCTGGATTTTCCACTTTTGTTCTTGCCAGCCCCTGATTTGTCTCACATTTAAAGTGTGGAAAACTGCATACTGCCAAGTGCAAAAGCAGAAAACCTCCAGCCAGCATTTTTACAATTGCCTTAGCTGTTCATTGTAACAGTTTTGAACTGGATGTGGTTGCTGTAGAGAAATAGCTTTTTTAAAAATTATTAAAATGTGTACTAGCATATAAAATAAGAGTTCTGCTTTATAGAAAACTTGATTTTTTTTGAAAGAGTAAAACAGTCTTTTTTTTGTCAATATTGTTTCATCATTAGAAAATTAAAATTAATTTTGGTGCTGGGTTACTAATCTATATAATATTGCCACATTGAATTTGTTAGTCATCAGTGTTATCAGTAGATGACTAATTACATCACATGCATCATTCTGAAATGGGAAAAATAGATTAATGCTTGATATATTACTTGTTAAATTACACTACTAGTTCTTGTTTTTTGTTGTTTGGCAAAAGAATATAGTTAATAGCTTTTTAGCTATCATGCATAGTAACTTAGACTTTCCCAGTATTTTTTATTCTTTCACCTGGGCAGTGCTGTTTAGTAATTCATCTGACCCAGAACTTTCATTTTGTCACAAGCTAGTTATTCCTAGTTGAAGCACTAATGGAAGCAAAATATTGTGGCAAAAGTGAATCAATATTTATCATTCAGATCCTATAAATTCCTTTAATTTGTCACAAAGTTTCATTCATGGTGATTTGGTTGAAGTAGGTAGCAAGAGATATAGATAAGGTGGGGGTATGTTGGTTAAGACTACAATGTCACCCTTAAGCCAGGATTCTTTAACGGCCTAGTTGTGGATGGCAAGGGCCTTTTTGCAAGAGAACACACAATCTGAAGGAATATTTATAGAAGAGTATAAGTGGTTGATTCACTGGCAGAGTCCATGGAGCTGTAGATGGTAACAGTGAGGAGGAAGGGAAGGTGATTGGTAAGATCAGTTTGCAGTTGGAACATGGTATCAGATGGGGGATTGGTGAACAAGATAGGTATAGTTATTGCTCACATTCATAACATGCTGATCATTATCTCGATGCATCCTTTTGGGGCTTCCCCAGAAAGGGATGGGGACTTATCCAAGAGAAAATAAGCCTGGTTTAACAGAAAGAGGAGGCAGGTAGAGGATTTGGGTAAAGATTTATTGAAGCAAAGAGCTTGAGATGTACAACTGGATTACTGGAAGCTGACGGTTCAGGTGATAAGGGCCCAAGTAATATTAGTGGCAGAGCAAGTAAAGCTGCTGCATTGCAGCTCCAACAACCCAGATTTGATACTGATTTCTCATGTTGTCTGCGTAGAATTTACATGTTCTCCCTGTGACCACATGGGTTTCCTTCCAGTGCTCCGGTTTCATTCCACATCAAAAAAATGTGCATTTTCATAGGTGAATTGACCACTATAACTTGCCCCTAGTGTGTAGGTGAATCTGGATATGGGGTGATAAAAGTGGGGTATAGGACTAGTGTAAGTGGGTGCTTGATAGTTGGCGCAATTCAGTGGGCCATTAGGTCTCTTTCTGTGCTCTATAACTTTATGATTAGTGTGTGATACTATGACAAGAGGGAATCTTTCTTTCTTTCTTTCATATAAAGCTTGGAGTTGACGCTCAGTTTCTGTTGCTCAGTTTTTGCAAGATTCAAAATCTGGTCCTATAGGTATTTGAACAATGCCCTAACCCAGTGCGTTATTCAGTTACTGCTAAAGTTTAAAGTTAACAGTTCTTCAATGGTAATATTTTTAAAATACTTAAGGAATATGATTTTACTTAGTATTTAGTAGCAAGCAAATAGTATACTGATAGCAACAAGTTACCTTGAAATATTTTGCTTCAATTATGCTAGAAAAGAGATATCAATCTAATGGTGAGGTACAGCTGTTGGTAGATTGTTATTTCCTGCGGATTTCTCAAGATGAGGAAGTAGTTCTTTGTGGTATTTTTGTGTTTTTTTTGCTTGCAATGTTTTGCATTATTCTTGTGTGTCAAGAATAAAAATAGTATATTTGCAACAAGCACTCCACTACATTGCATTTTGTGTGTCAGTTATTTTGCCCCGAACCATATTTAATGTAATAACAGGAGACAATGTAAAGTATTATAGGTACACTTGAACTAGTCAAGCCAAGCAAATATATAATTTCTAAAGTATTATCCGATTCAGCTAGTCAAGCACTTGTGAATGTTTAAACAAATCTTATTAATCTCCATTATTTGGGCATTTCATTATGTTAATGTACAATCTTGTCACCTTTCACTTGGACAATGTAATGGGCGCCAGAGCTTGGATCACAGCTGTTGTTATGAGGTCTTGTACTCGTCTCTCTGATGAAACAGGGTATTGGTTATGACGGGACTGTTCACAATGCTTTTGCTACTCCTTCCTTGCCAAAGGATTGTTCTTTTTCTGCTCCAGCAATGAAGTTGCCCAGGAGGATCAGCTTATTTCCCACCAGTTTGCATACCAGGTTTTGTTTTCAAGATCAGAGCAGAAGAGCTTGGCCACATCCATAAGTTGCAGGGTTGTGGTGTATGCATTGACAAACTGCAGTGTGCTGCTTTTGTGTGAACATAGAACATTACAGCACAGTACAGGCCCTTTGGCCCACAATGTTGTACTTTCTAAACCTCAGGTAAGCTTCTTTCTTCCTCTTGACAAGAGATTCTACATCTCTTTTTAACCACGGTTCCTTCACTCAACCATCCTTACCCTGCCTCAGTGGAACAAACCTATCCAGAACCCCCGTGCAAGTACTCCCAAAACAACCTCCACATTTCCGCTGTGCACTTCCCCAAGAACATCTGTTCCCAATTTATGTTCCCAAGCTCCTGCCTAATAG
>JARFYF010000050.1:15363273-15375801 GCA_030265395.1 Rhina ancylostomus
GTATGCCCAAGCCTCATTAGTTCTCCAATAAATCATCACCTGACATTTATTGGATTAAACTCCATTTGCCATTTCTCAGTTCATTTCACCAAAACATTGATATCACCCTGTAGCCTAAGACCACCCTCCACACTGTCAATAACTCTACCAACCTTAATGTCATCTATGAACCTACATCCACATGCAAATCATTCACATATATCACAAATAGCAAGTGTCCCAGCACTGATCCCCATGGAACATAACTAGTCACCAGCATCCAATCAGAAAAACAACCCTCTACCATCACCCTCTGTCTCCTGTCAGCAAGTCAA
This sequence comes from Rhina ancylostomus, assembly GCA_030265395.1. Taxonomy (NCBI): domain Eukaryota; kingdom Metazoa; phylum Chordata; class Chondrichthyes; order Rhinopristiformes; family Rhinidae; genus Rhina; species Rhina ancylostomus. The sequence continues at coordinate 15,363,588 of JARFYF010000050.1, forward strand.
TTCTGGATCCATTTTACCAACTTTCATGGGCCCTAAACTTTTGAACCATTCTCCCATGTGGGAGCTTGTCAAAGGCCTGAATGAAGTCCATGCAAACCATATCTACTGCACTGCCCTCGTCAATACACCTTGTTACCGCTTCACAAAATTCATTCAGATTGGTTAATGAATAGACATCTCAATCCATATAGTGAAGGTTGGATCAGTTGCTTTATATTACAATAACCCTGGCTGCACATCCCTTTTGAGATTTCTACTCATCAAGGCAGTCATCAATTTTAGAGTGAGAATCAGAATTAATAGTACAGATCAAAGACCTTTCATTGAAGTTCATCGTTCCCCAGATGTTGATCTAACACTGCTTCCTGCCTTGTGAGTCTGGAAATGTAATGATACAGAAAATCTCTTTTGGACACTTGAGGGATTCCCTGCTTCCATTCAACCTAAATTCCTCTGCGATATTCAAGTTTATGTGAGAATAATTGAAGTTAACTCATTATAACTACCCAATTGTTGTACCTTCCTGTAATTTGTTTGCATTTTGCTTCTGTCTTCTTCCCATATTTAGTAGCTTTTCATAAGCAGCCAGTGGCTTAGTAGCTCTTCTATTGTTCCTTAATGTGAATATATGAGTTTATAAGTGAAATGTGCAAAGAAATGAGTAGCAAACAGCAAAGCCTGTGGGGTGACTTGTCATTTGAGTTCAAGCCACAAATGCATGATTTTATGTGAAGTCACTCTGACATCCCAACATTTGTTAAATCATTTATCATTTTAATTCCAGTGCAGCCCTTTATACAGATTTGATTAAATATGGCCTGTAAAAATTGTTTTAATTTTAGATTGCTAGGATTGTGGTTTGGCTCAGTTGCTTATGTTGAGAAGAGCCGTGCAAATATGACTGTAACTTTCCAATTTATTTGCAATTCTTTTTTTGTTTTTGTAACTTCTTATTGTTCTTGTGTTGCACTGTGTGGTGTCCGATGGTTCTTTTGCAAATGTTTCTTCATTTTTGTTACTTTGCTGCTTGCTGACCCTGAATCCAGGAATATTCACAGCCACACTCAGTCAGAAGTGCAGAGTATATGATCCATCTGAGCTTCCTCATAATTATGCCTCCATCACAGATGCCAGTTCAATTCACTTCATATCTTATCAAGAAATAGCTAAGAGCACTGGATACAGCAAAGGCTATGAGACCAGGCAACATCCCAGCTGAAGTACTGAAGACCCATGCTCTAGTACAGCAGAGCCTCCAGTCAGGCTGATCCAGCACAGTTACCACCCCAGCATTTCCCTGATAATGTGGAAAATTGCTCAGGTATTCACAAAAAGCAGGACAAATCCAATCTGGCTGACTACAGCTCTATCAGTCTACGCTCAATCATCAGGAAATTCATAGAAGGTCTCATCAACAGGACTATCAGGCTACACATCCTCAACAATAATCTGCTCGCTGGTGTCCAGATTGGGTTGTGCTAGGATCAGTCTGCTCCAAATTTCATCACAGACTTGGTCCAAATATGGAACAAAGAGCTGCATCCCAGAAGTGAGGTGAGAGTGACTGCCCTCGACATCCAGGCAACATTTAACCAAGTGTGGCATCAAGGAGCCCTGGTAAAACCAAAGTTTATGGGCAACCATACTTCAATGGTTGGAGATATACCTTGCACAAAGGAAGATAGTTGTGCTTGTTGAAGTTCAATCTTCCCAGCCCCAGAACATGAATGCAGGAGTTTCTCAGAGAAGTGCCCCAGGCTGAACCATCTTCAGCTGTTTCTTCAGTGATCTTTCCACGATAAGGTCAGAAGTGGGGATGTTTGCTGAAGATTATTGTATGTTTAATTCCATCTGCAAATCCTCAGCATATAAATCAGTCTATGTCTGCATGCAGCAAGACCCGGTAACATTTGGGCATGGGCTGATAAGTGATAAATAAGATTTGTGCCACAAAGTTGCCAGACAATGACCCACTCCAACAAGAAAGAATCCAGTCAGCTACCCTTGAATTTCAACAGCATTACCATCATTGAGTCCCTCACCATCAACATCTGGGGGGTTTGCAGTGGCCAGAGACTCAACTGGGTTAGCTGCAAAAATACTCAAACTTTAAGAACAGATCAGAGGCTGGGTATCCTGCAGAAATTCACTCACTTTCTGATGCCCAAGAGAGATTTTCCACCACCTACAAGGCACAAATTAGGAGTACGATGGAATATTCTTCACTTGCTGTGGATGAATATAGCTCCAACAATTCTCAAGATGCTCAGCACTATCCAGGACAATGCTACCCGTTGATATTTCTTTGCTCTACAGATAATGGAGCAGGTGGGGAAGGGAGGAGTGATTGGAATATGAAGTAAGAGAGACTGGAAGAAGGAGTTTAGCTGCTGCCGTCCTGACTAACTGGTGATTTTTTAAAAAGTCTGATGAGTGCTACTTCATGTGACCGCTTCCCAGCTTTGACTCATTTTACTACATTTATATTTTAATTGAAAGTGACATATCACAATAGTCAATGCAATCAGGTTTGCTGCTAAAAATAGCAAGATATTCAATCTTAATATTTAAAGTAGGAGTAGTGTTAAGATTGATTGAACATAATGCACGTGGTCTGTGAAAGGATAGGGTTCAATGGGCTCCCTGTCCTGTGCACTCTTACATTCCCAAGTTGTTTTCGGTATTGATGACTGTATCCATTCATGATTGCCAATGTCTCCTCTTCTTTTCATATGAAGGACCTGTAGTTCATTTTGGGACTGGAAAAAAGCATCACCCTCAGAAATTCCAGGCACTATAGTTCCTGTGCTATCAGTTTATCTACCTTAATATTAGTGTACCTGGCTCCCTTAACTTGCTTATAGCCAAGTTCAGTACAGCGCAAACCTCATCATAGTCTTGCACCTTAATTGTTTACCTGCACTGCACTTTTCTCTGTAACTGTAACTCTTTATTCTGCATTCTGTTATAGTTTTCCCTGGTACTATGTCAATGAACTGATGTGATGAAATGATCGGTGCGGATGGTATGCAAATAAGGTTTCTCCATACCTTGGTACATGTAACAATAATAAACCAACTTACCACTTTATCAATTTTCCCGTGGTAAATTGCAGAGAGTTATAGACTCAGCCAGCTCCACTGTGGGCACAACCCTCCCCACTATCGTGGACATCTTCAAGAGACAGCGCCTCAAGAAGGCGGCATCCATCACTAAGGACCCTCACCATCTGGGACATGCCCTCTTCACATTACTACCATCGGGGAGGAGGTGCAGGAGCCTGAAGACCCACACTCAACAATTCAGAAGCAGCTTCTTCCACCATCAGATTTCTGAAGGGTCCATGATCCCATGAACACTACCTTATTATTCCTTCTTTTTATACTATTTATTTATTTTTGTAATTTATCATAATTTTATGTCTTTGCGCTGTACTGCTGCTGCAAACCAACAAATTTCATGTCGTATAAGTCAGTGATAATAAATCTGATTCTGATTCTGTGTGGCACTAAATTGCCTATGTTGTGAGCATGGCATTCCTTATTTCTGTAGATATTGTACTTGACACTAATAATACCTGTTCGCAGCCCTTCTGAATGTCATTTCAATCTTTTAGTCTTGGATCACTTGGAGTTATGCTTTTTAATCTGGTGTCTGCGTGAAAACTCAGCTCTGATTGCTAAATTAGTAAAGTAAAATATGCACCATTCACAAATTCTGAACCTTTATCTATGTTGATTTGCCAGTCTGAAATTTGATTACATCTCTCCCAGCAATGACATACATATCACCTAGTAAACTTCTGTTGGTAAGTTTAGTGAAGCATGTATCATGTACTTAGTTGTACAAGTAGTTTATGGTTCACTGCAGCACTATAGGAAGTGCTGTGTGGTTCCCACTTTGTTGTTCTAGAGCCTTGTTTCATATCACTAGGGGCAATCTTTATTAGCTCTCAGAGGTGAAGCCTTTTGTTACCGTTCAAGTTTTGTATGCAAGCTTTGCCAGGGTCTTTCAGTGAAGTCAACAGCTTGCACCTTCACTCTAAAACAGGATTTCCTTCCACTGAAACTTTTAATGCACAGCTCAGTTCTCATTTTGAAGATTCTGTTCATCAAAACAAATACTGTTCTTTTGGCAGTTTAATTGCAAAAAGGCAACAATGTAACCCATATGTAGCTTTAAACCATTCATTAGCCATTAGGCCCAAACCTAAGTTTTAGGGTTGTGCCAGTTAAAGAGGTTAACCACAACTCTTTAAGTTTATTATTTTTACAGAAAGGCACCATGGACCTAGTCTAAGGAAATGGTAGTTCTAAATTGAAAACATAGTTAAACACTTTATTTGATATTATTCATAGCCTCTTGATAAATTTGTTCATAAGATGGAGGTGGGGTGTGGTGGGATTCCCTCAGCAAAAGGATTTCTTTGAAAGGGAAAGAGACTTTTTCTGAACACCTCTGCTTGTGTAAATTGTTAAACAACCGTTTCCATAAACAGATTGAAAGCAGGGTGTTTATTCTCTGCAGTACTTGGGGTTAGTACTGACTGGGTCTAACATTCAAACATTACAGTAAATTGATTATCAGAGAATATGTTAGGTGACCACAATATCTCTCATTACATTGGCTAGCAGAACATCTTGCACAGTAGAACCATTCATACAGACTCCGGGATTTAATTACAAGTAAAATGATATCTTGAACCAAAAGGCCTGTACAGCATTATCATCAATTTTTCATTAATTAATGCTGGGTACATTTGTTAGATTGATCCATGCATACAAGCTAGATAATAATAGCCTCTGGTTTTTGCATGTTCTCATCATAATTTTTCAGAAGGATATGAGCCTAAAAAAACCCACCGAGGGTGGAGTCCCATTTGCTGTGTTAGAATTTCACCAGCTACAGATCTGGGGTGAAAGTGCATTGGTGCAAGATGAAAGACACCACTGTGATCAAGGCGTTGCTGGTGTGTGGGGACATATGTATCCCTAATAAAGGCACCAGAACAACCATGAAGGCTTGTTGGTTCTTGCAGAGGAGAGTGGATTGTTGGGGAGCGTGAATTGGGTAGAAATGGAGCTGCCTTTTCTTTGAAATATTGCCTCACTTTGCAAAAGCAGCAGATAATATTCCTAGCTATTGATAATCAAAAATCTGCAGATGCCAAAAACCTGAAATAAAAACAGAAAACACTGGAAACACGCAAAAGGTCATGCAGCATCTGTGAAAAGAGAAACAGTTAATGCTTCAGATCTGGGATCCTTTGTCAGAACTGGGAAAGAGAGAAGCAAGTTCACTTTCATGCAGCTTTTTGGAAGTAGCTTTAAAATGTTTTTTAAAGAAATTTCTTCCGTTCGCCAAACCTAGCCATTGGTTATTCTGGTGATACAAACCCGAATCTGTAAAACAAGAGCTCCTGATTTATAAAACAAGGTCTTCTAACAGAGAGCAGAGACTCTACCCTCACAAAGGACAATAGATCAAGGCCAGAATGAAAGCATCCAGGCAGTGATGGAGTTGCCAGCTAGTAGATTTGCCAAAACTAATGTAAGAACAGATGTGAATTTTTAGAGCCATTGTTATGCTCATGGGATTCTGGACCATTCATGTCCCATGTGGTGAGTCATGGAAAAAGACCACATACAGGTCATTGAGGTTTTGGAATATTATTCTCATGAAGTTGAAACAAAACTTCTGAAAATGGTCTGCATCAATCAGTTTAAGTCACCCTAAGACAACAATGCATATTGTAAATTTCAATTTATAATGAATCTCTGTTTACTTAGTAAGTAAAGGAAAAAAGAATTATAGGCATATAGGAGTTAGTTTTGAAACTGATTGAATGTTACTGGGAAAATTAGGAACTACAATCATTATTGTAGAGGTGCACACAGAAAATGCTGGAAACACTCAGCAGGTCAGGCAGCATCTGTGGAAAGAGAAACTAAGTTAATATCTTGGGTCAACGACCCACCATCAGAACAGAGAAAGAGAGAAAACAGAGAAAATGGGGAAGGATGGATTGGACAAAGGGAATATCTCTGAAAAGGTGAGGTCATGGTTGCCAGGGTGATAAGCTGTTGAAGCTATCTGCTTGATAGTTTAAAGGAGAGAGAGAGAGAGAGAGAGAGAGAGAGAGAGAGAGAAACAGCAGTCAGAAAGATTCCTGCAGCTGCAAAATGGGGTTGCCTACCATGAATTCATTTCTGTCGTGACATGCATAAGCTCTGCTAATGGCATTCTGGACCATCCCTGTCCCAGATGGTGACTCATGGAAAATGACCACAAGCAGGTCATTGAGGTTTTAAAATATTCCCATGAAGTTAAACAAATTTTCAGAAGATGGAATGTATCACTTAGCTTACATTACGTAACAATAGTCCCAATAGTAACAATGGCTTTCTGGGCTTCTAAAGCATGCAACAATATCCAAGCATTGATTAGCTTCCCAGTAAAGTGACTTAAGGTTATGATAAGTTTAAAAAGACAGGCAGCAATTCTATTTTCTTTTGCATGACTAAATATTTATTTTCCATCCAGAACAAAGGAGAACATACTTTAAGGTAATGTAAAGAGTAAGAGTTGTGTATCAGGACACAGAAGGAAACAAAGCTTGTGTTAGATGAAGAGGGAGACAGAAATATGTAGATGTCAAGAGACATTGAGGCTCAGTTGAAATATGTGCTGAGATCATGATCTGGATTAACCCTATGTCTGTTTGACCTGGTGCAGGATACCTTGAACTTATTATAATGATTTCAGTATTCAGGCAGCATTAACTGCTTTGTTTATTTCCTTAACACAGCCCATGAGTCCAATTTTGAAAGCGGTTAGTACTGGCTGGATCCAGCTGGCATGGATTAAAGCCATACTTGCACATTTTAAAGGGGAGATGTTTATTGGCAGATAACAAATGAGAATGAGCAGCTTTTCAGGCACAGCTCCAGGGGTTTTGGTCAGGGAGGTGGAGAAGGAGAAGGAGCCTCTTGCAACAGGAACCCAGGAAGCCCTTGTGCAGTTAGCCAAGTGGCAGAAAACAGGGTCTGCAACAATGGAGGACACTGGATCAACTGCTATGGGGTACCAGACCAGTATGGGTGCAGAGGTCCTTGAAGGTGATGATACCCTCACACCTAATTATTCTCACATCACACCTACCTCCTCATCACTCGGTCTTTTTCCATTTACAAAATACTGATGGTATGTGTGTATATCCCTCCCTTCAACATACAACTCAACCGTGTTTCTTTCTTCTTTAAGGTAGCCTAGTGCACCTACCTGTCTAAGCACTGGTAGTTGAGCAACAAGATAGGGATAAATCTGACACACACAGCCACCATCTCAGGTATTGGCTCTGGATTGTAGAGGGTAGTCCAGGGGTAGGATCTGCATATGGTGAGTCACTGGGCATAAACAGCTTGCAAACAGGGCAGGGAGGCAACGGTAGCCTGAGACATGAGGACAAGATTGTACATGGATTTTTCTGGTGAGAATTTTGATGAAAGCTTCCATAGCCAAAGCTTGATGGGTGTGCAGGAAAATGGTCTGGAAGGAAAAGGACGTGGCTAAAAATAATATTTGAGAAATCCAAGCCTTAACCACACCATTCCACAAAGACTTAAGAAATTTTTACCACATCTGACAATAGTAAATACCACACTTCTCTCCAGGCTTCTCTTTTTCTAATCAATCGCCAACAGCCCTAGAAGCCAATGAGAATTCCTTTAAATAGTGATGCTGTTAGGGGAGGTGATTTGTGCTGCGACTAACAACAGAGGTGTTAATGGGATCACTGAAGGCCAGTTTGGCAGCAGTGGAATCAAAAGAGTGTTACACAACTGAAAAGAGTTGTTTACTCTGCACACCTTCAGCACGTGTGAGTGACAGACAATGTATTGTCCTATTCAATTTACAAGTCATGTGAAAATATGTGCCCATAATTCACACAGAAAATTGGAAGCAAATTGGCACCAGTAATACCAAAAGAATAGAGGTGACTGAGCTCAATGTTATGGCCACTTTTCTGCATTTGACCACAAAATACCAAAGAGATTATTAATTGTCAAAAAATGTGCATCAGATCCTTGTTCATTCCGCATAGGAGATTCTAATGCAATAAGAGGGCCAATGTACTGTTAGATATAAGTAACTGACTGCATTCTCCTAGCAGAGGTTTATTATTGATGAAATTCAAAAACTGTAGGTACTAGAAATACAAACAAACCAAAAATGCTGAGAACATTCACTAGGTCAGGCAGCATCTGTGGGAAGAGAAACAGAGTTAGTGTTTCATCAGTTTTGATGAAGATTCTTCGATTTGAAATATAAACTCTGATGGTGTCAGATCTGCAAATGTTTCCACCATTTTATGTGTTTGTTATTCTTAGTGATTTTATATAGAAACTGCTACTTGAGGAAACCTATACAGATTGATTCCAGGGCTATTGATCTTCAGAATCTATTAGTCACCAGGGTAAAACTGTTTGAGAAAGAGTCTGCCAGTTTGTGAATGATAAAGTAATTTGTGCTAATTATAAAATCTTGGATGAGAAAATGATAATCACAAATTATATCTGTTTATGATGACGCAAGAGCCATGTCTTCCAGATCGTATTTTATGTAACAGAAATCCACAAGGCAAAGCTAACTCCACATGCAGGTATGCCAAGCAGACTTCCAAAGTAAAGCCAGTTTAACAAGAAAGAGCCTTGGTATCATATTATATGAATCTCTAAAGATTTGTAAGAAATACCTTGGAACAACAACAAATACTAATAAAAAAATGCATCACAATAACACAAAAATTGTGATGTTCTTTAACAAAAGCTTAGGTAGTCCTTATCTAGAATACATTTCCTGTTTTGATCTCCTCACAAGTTGGGTGTTTTGAAGACTCCGGAAAACACTGATAGGAAGATAGCTAGAATAACATCTAGTTTATACACCATTGAAAGCAAAATTAGCTTGGAGAGTCTTAACTTTTCATTCTGGAAAAGTGAGGGTATTTGATTTAAGTTTTTAAATGCAGATAATTAACTGGACACTGTCTTTGTGGATAGACTATTTGAATTGCTCAGGTTGGTGAAGGTATACAAGCTGCATTAAGATGGAAACAGGTCAGGTGCAGAAGGCTTTTCTTTTCATTGAAGGCCAAAGGTTTGTGCAGAAGTTGCTAATTACCCAGCAAAAACAGATTTGCTGCACAAATTCAGACAGAAGCTGGGAAAGTTCCCTTTTGTGGCCAATACCATTTCCCACAGAAGATAGATGTAACACAGGGATTTGTGCCTATTATGGCTGTGATGTCCTCAAGCTCAGTTTGATCATCAGAGACCCAGAGAAATTTTTCCAAGAATGTTATTCCCCCCTGTGACTTTTAGATCCCAGATATTATAATGCTGCTAATGACTGGAGAAGTTTGTGGTACATGATGCTTAGCTGCAACATGCAGAAAGATTCAGCGAACCAGCTAGTCTTTGTCTTTCATTTATCATATGTTTGCAGCACAAAGCTTTTTGACTTACATTAACTTATAGGTAGTCAAACTTCCTGCTCATTGGTTCATTTTGCTAGGTATCATAGGTAGCAACCCTTGTTCTCCCTTTCTCTTTGTCTCTTTCTCTTTTGAGTTCTAAACATTAAATCACCGACACCCAGAGATTACTAAATGCAATAGTGCCTACTCCATGTTTAATGTTTATTTTTCTCTGGATTTGTAACAGTTTTTTTCTTTAACAGGAAATGCCAAAAAATATGAACAAAGAGGAAGGCCTCCCAGAAGATGTCCTGAAGATGATTGCACAAGCAGACATCCAAAGTATTAGTGATCTGGAAACTCTCCTGGGTGTTGAGGCCCAAGGTCAGTGGTCTACAGAAATATTACCAAGAATTTACAAGGATGACAGCAGAACTGAAAGGATGAAGCTATCAGGATACTGAACTTTTCTGTGGAAAGTAGAGGGCTGAGAGATGATCTGGTAGAAGTCTTTATAAATGAGGAAAAACTTTGATAGGATAGATAAAGGGAAGATGTTTCCAATTGTAGATTTTGGTGGGGCCCAATCTAAAGTCCATATTAGTTGCTAGTAATTTCTGTAAGCAATTCAGGGATAATTCATTTACTGAGGGAGGAATCGGAATGTGGCTCTTGCTACCACATAATGTGGATGAAGTGAAGCACATGGTTGTATTTAAGAGCAAGTTAGATGAAGGGAAAAGGATATAGAAGGATACGTTCTCAGTAGATATTAAGATAGAAGTAGTTTCATAGATTATAATCAGCAGTAAAGTGCAAGTGGGCCAGATGGCAGATTACTGTATTGCAAAATTCTAAGCAATGTGATGTAATCCATAATGGTAGATATTTTTTGAATGGTGCAGTTGAAGGCCCTAGCCTTCATTTGTGAGAATCCAACGATAGAAATCAGAAAGAATCTGCTGCCAAAATGAGATTAAAGGATCACAATATCCTATGTCCATTTTACAGTGGTTGTGTGGAAAACACTTGGCTGGAGATTGGCTGGTGTGGAAAGAATGTTGCAGGGCACTGACTCCAAATGTACTTAGATGGTATATCTTATTAACATCATGTAGGTAAACTTGAGGCTTTGAAGCATTGGTGGCTGGGAGTTTGTCTGTTGGAAGTTGAGAAACCTGGTGCCACTACTGGATTTATAGGTTTCCCAGCAGCTTAGGAGCAGGTGCTGTGGTTTTCCTGTTTTGAATGCAGTAAAGTTCTTGGGTTTGATATCTGTGAAGAGTGTAATCAGCTGCAAAAAAATCTTGGTTCTCAGAAAAACTTTTCTAAACTTTTATGCAGAAACTGTTGAGTAGTGTGGTGTGGTGACTAACTTCTATTTTCAACACATTGGCATAAAGTAGTAACTAACATCAATTTCATGAGCACCATATGATGCCTGTGGGAACAATACTGAAAGGTTTGATAGTTTTATCAAGATAGCCATAGGAGGACAAGCCCTTTAATAGTGAATTGTGGATATAATTATATTTATATGGCATTGCCTTGAAATACTTACTATGCATAACATGAATGCCCATTACTTAATAGAGCAAGATGCTGTTACACTCACAGAATTCATCATTAGGAGCAGGAACTGTACGAAACACTGAAATCAAATTCATTTGCAATATGATTGCCATCGAATACAGATTACCACAATGTATTCTGTTTGATAGGCGTTCAAAAAGGGGGTGAAATTACACTTTCTTTGATGAGTTTCTTTGACAACAAGGGTTATACATCCTCACCCTGGATAAAGAACTGAAGTCTTGACATTCTATCACATAGCATTGCTTTTATCAGTACTAGGTGACTCATGGAGTAAATTGGGATAGGGATTATTTCTAAAATTCCAAAATTGAGCCAATTGCAAAATTGCTCTGGTTGGATTCCACATTAGCACACTTGACGTTTTTATGCTCTGAATGATGTCAATCATAGTGCAATGCAAGTTTCAAAATCAGAGTCAGGTTTATTATCACTGACATATGTCATAAAATTTGTTGTTTTGCGGCAGCAGTACAGAACAGTGCAAGACATAAAGATATAAACATGATTATAAGTTACATAAATAAATAAATAGTGCAAAAGAGGAAGAACAAGGTACAGGAGGCATGTTCAAAGAAAATTTAGGACAGTGAAGTAATCCACAGAATAGATGGAATCACCAATGTTAATCTTTGCAATCCTGGGGAAAACCTTCTGGTCTCCAAAGCAGGAATACCCATTTTTTACATCGTGATTGAGGAAAAGAGTTCATATATTCGTTCCCTTAACAGAATATGGACCTCATCATCATTTCTGTTTTGTGAAGCCAGGAGCATCGCATCAGGGAAAATGTAACTATTTTGTACAACAATAATTAAGATGAAATTATGTGAGATATTGCCCACAAAATGGAAGACCAGATTTATCATTGTTTGAGATTTATTATCTTGCCATTTCCAGTACTGCCTTTTATTTCTTTTTTAAGATCACAAGAAGTACAAACAGGAGTAGGACATTCGATCCCCCAAGCCTGCTCCAGAATTCAATAACATCATGGTTGATCTTTTACCTCAGTGTCATTTTCCTACACTCATCCCATATCCTGTGATGCTCTTAATATCGAAAAGTCTGTCAGTCTCTGTCTTGAATATTTCTAACAACTGAACTTCTACAGCCTTCTGAGGCAGAAAATGCTGAAGAATC
>JARFYF010000050.1:15378216-15388541 GCA_030265395.1 Rhina ancylostomus
GGCTCTTGTACCTACTCCCTGGTGGTAGTAATGTGAAGAAGGCATGTCCCAGGTGGTGAGGGTCCTTGATGATGGATGCCGCTTTTTTGAAGCACTTTCTCCTGAAGATGTCCTCGATGGTGGGGAGGGTTGTGCCCGTGAAGGAGCTGGCTGAGTCTACAACCCTCTGCCACCTCTTTCAATCGTGCACATTGGAGCCTCCGCACCAGGTGGTGATGCAACCAATCAGAATGGTCTCCACAGTACATTCATAACCACAGTGGCGCTATTCCTACCCAAGATAAGATCAACTACTTTATTTCAATAATAGAACAATAGAGGTATACAGCATGGAAACAGATCATTTGGGCAACCACATCCCCACTGATCAGTGGGCACCCTTCCATATTAATCCCATCTTCCAGCACTTGGTCCAAAGCCCTCTATAGCTAAGCAATTCAAGTGCTCATTGGGACACTTCTTAATGTGACCCCACTTCCACCACCCCTCAGGCAGTGCATTCCAGGTACTCACCACTCTCTGGGTGAAGAGCTCCCCTTCATATCCCCTCTGAATCTTTCACCCCTTACCCTAATTCTATGTCCTCTAGTTTTGTCAACCTCTGATAAGGGGAAAAGTTTCCTTTTAGTCTAATGGAGACACAAGAGATGGCAAATGCTGGAATCTGAAGTAGTGAACAATCTGCTGGAGGAACCCAGTGAGTCGAGCAACTTCTGTGAGGGGTGAGGTGGGGGGAAGGAATTGTTGATGTTTTGGGTCAAAACCCAACTCATGCAGGGTTCCACCCAAATCACTGACAATTCCTTCCCCCCGGTCCCCCAACAGATACTATTTGATCTGCTGATTCCTCCAGCAGATTGTTTATCATTCACAGAATCTTCCCTATTTATACCCTTCATAATTTTATATACGTTAGTCATGTCCCCTCTTACCTTCCTCTGCTCCTGGGAGAACAGACGTGGCTTCTCCGGTCTCTCCTCAGTAGCTGAACTTCTCCACCCCAGACAACATCCTGGCAAATGTCCCCTGCATCCTCTCTAGCACTGTCCCGTCATTACTAAATTCCAGTGCCCAGAACTGCACTCAGTTCTCCAGCTGAGGCCTAACCAAAGTTTTCTAAAGTTGGGGCATAACTTCCCTGGTTTTGTATTCAATGCCCCAGCTAGTGAAGTCCAGCATCCCATATGCCTTCCTAACCACTTTAACCATTTGGACTGCCAAATTCAAGGATCTCTGGACAGGTCCCTCTGTTTATCAATGTTCCCTAAGATTCTACCATTCATGGTATGTGCACTGGCCTCATTAGTACTTTCAAAACACATCACCTCACATTCATCTGGATTGAATTCCATCTGTTATATCTTCCTATTTCACCAACACCTCAATATCACTCTGTACCCTCCACATTATCCACCATTCTCCCAATATCTGTGTCAACTGCAAACTTACTGATCATGCCTCCTACATCCATATTCCAATTATTCATGTATATTACAAACAGCAAAGGTCCCAGCACTGATCCTCCTGGGACACAAGCATCCGATCACTGAAACAATCCTCTGTCATCACCCTCTGTCTCCTATTGCCAAGCCAGTGTTAGATCCAGTTTGTCAAGTTGTTCTTGATCTATGAGCCCTAACCTTTTCAATCTCCTATGTGCGACATTGTTAAAGGCCTTACAGAAGTCCATGTAACCCACATCTGCTCCTCTACCTCATTGATACACTTGATTACCTCCTCAAAAAAATCAATCACATTGGTCAGACAGGATCTGCCCTTGAAAAAGCCATGCTAACAGTCTCGGAATAAACCCTATCCTTCCAAGTGATCATTAATCCTGTCCCTCAACATTTTCTCCAATGACTTCCCTACTACTGATGTTAAGCTCAGCGCTCTATAATTACCAAGTTTCTCCCTGCTGTCCTTCTTGAAAAGGAGGGAACCACATTTGCTGTCCTTCAGTTAACAGGAACCTCACTTGTGATCAGCGGGGATTAAAAACTCTCAGTTAAAGTCCCAGCAATATCTTCCCTTGTCTTCCACAGAAGCTCAGGATAGATTCCATCTGGCCCTGGGGACCTATCCACCTTTAAACCTGCCAAGGCTTTGAGTACCTCCTCTTTATTTATTGAGAATTGCACTGGATGTTTTCAAAATAAAAGGTCCATATTTTCAGAGAATACTGATGAAAAGTATTCATTTAGAACCTTACCTATACCTTCTGGATCCATTCACAGATTGCCCATGTTATCCTTAATGGTTCCTACTCTTTCCCTGGTTATTCTTTTGCCCTGAATATATACTAATGGAATGACTTTGCATTAACCTTAATCCTGTCGGCCAGTGATATTTTGTGACCCCTCTTTGCCTTCCTAATTTCTTTTTACACACTCTTTATACACATTTTGTGCTCCTTTTGGGTCTCGCTCATCTTTAGTTTCCTACACCTATCATATGCTTCCCTTTTTCTTCTTATCCAACCCTGACAGTTCCCTGAACTCGCAACCCTCTGCTTTTACCATTACAGGAATATGTAGGCCCTGAACTTTTGCTATTTCTCCTTTGAATGCCTCCCACTGTGCAGATGTAGACATGCCTGCACATTGATTCTCCCAGTCAACCTTAGGAAGGTCCTGTCTTATCCTAATGAAATTGGCTTTCCCCCCCAGTGTAAGACATTTAGTTCTAGTCCATCCCAACCTTTTTCTATAACCGGCTTGAAATATATTAAGTTATGGTCATTATTCCCAAAATGCTCCCCTACTGACACTTCTTCCACTTGGCCAGCTTCATTCCTGAAGATAAGGTCCAGTAGTGCTCCTTCCTTGATAGCTCGATGGACATATAGTGTCAAAAATCTCTCATGAACACATCTTGCAAATTGCGCCTCGGGAAAGTCCTTAAAATTTAATTTGTAAACCTCAATCAGTCAAAAAGGAACTTGACCTGATACATGAATCTTTTCTTATCACTGATTTTTCTACAATTATTGAAGATTCCAGTAGTATTTATCATTAAGTGTCAGTTTTATCTGCAATTCAGACCATGTGTTAAAATCCCACTCTGGGGTTCATGCATTTTATTCTGGACTGTCACCATGATACGAGTCTTGGAGAATGCAACACCATGTCTCCTTTTGCATGAGATTATAAATTTGCTGAATTTTCTGTACTTCTCAGGTAGATTTTAAAGTTCACATAAAATTAATAGGGAATTATTGCAGTATCATGGCTAGAGATTCCTCTATATGTGCTGGTAGTAGTTGAAGTATTTTGGTACTGTATGCAGAGTGACTGAAGAATTTACCAGCGTACCATTTGATAATACAGGCAACAACACACTTACTGCTTTGCGGTTCATTGAGTAAAGGCTGAAGGGAAATTAATGGACTGGATTAGGTTTGTCCTGGACATAATGTGGATCATCTTTTGCATTGTCTGGGAGATCCAATTGATGTTGTAATGGAATAGTGTCGTTGTTGTCATGGTTCTGAGTTCTGGTCCTCAATTTGGCTCCATTAATGCCTTGTTTTCCAGCACATGGATTCCATGCTGGACTGATTAGACAACTGTGCACACCTGAGCCCCATCAGGGGCCTAGCATAAGAACCTGTGTTTCTCTGGCACTAGTTGCCAGAGTATTGGTCTGCCTTTAGGTACGCTTTGGTTCTAGTTGCTTAGAGTAGATTTACTCTAGAGCAGTCCTGTGTTCTTGATTCCTTTGTGAAGATCCAGTTTGTGTTGGGATTCCTCTTCTGATCTCCAAGCCAAGATTCCTTCCAGTTGCTGCCTGTGTTTGTCCTGAGGAAGTATCCTGACTCCAGTCTTGTATTGGTGCTGCATTTGGGTTCTCTGTGAGTTTGCTCAACATTGTGACATTGTGTCTTTAAGGGCTGAACATCTTAAACAAGAGCTAGACAATAGAGCAGTGGTGACTGCACGAAAATGATACTGCTCTTGTCAGGACCCATACGGAGTCCAGCTCACACTAGATTTTGAGGTGGAAGTCAGGTTAATGCTGTTTCACATTTGCTTTCAACTTATAATAAATTTTCTTTTGTGGAGTGGACGTGGGGGTAGTGAGTGGGAAGGGTATGTGCATTTCAGACTGGCACTTGCACACATGAATCCAGTTTCTAGGAACAAGTCAGCTATTAGAGCAGGATTCTAAGAAAAAAACAAGTGCTGGACTTTCAATCATCCATTAACTGTAGAGAAGTTGGCTGTGGAATTTAACAAAAACATCCAATGCATTAGAGCAACATTCCAGAAAATAAATCTTGAACATTCAGTTGTGTAATCCAACTGCACAGTCATAACTGAAAGTGAAAAAATTACAAAAATTAACAAGATGTAGATGCTGGAAATCTGAAATAAAAACAGAAATATTCCAATGTAGTGAATGAATCCTAGAGCACAGAAATAGGCCCTTCAGCCCACCAAGTCTGTGCCCATCCATCAAGCACCAATTTATGCAAATCCCACTGGGGGAAATTTACAGTGACCCTTAACCAGAGGAGACCCACGTGGTCACAGGAAGAATGTGCAAACTCCACACAGACACTGCCAGGAGTCAGGATTGAACCTGGGTCTCTGGAGCTGTGAGGCAAGTGCTGCTGTGCCACTGTGCTGCTTCTTAATTACCCCTCTAATTCTTACATACTTTCAGAAACTATAAATATGTATTTTTATGCAAGCTATCTGTAAAAATTCATGAATAATTTACACCAAATAATGATGATTTTTCAAAATGGTATTGATTTCTTTCTCTCAGCAAGAAATCAAGCTGTTATCAAGAAATCAAGCTGTTACTGTTGCTGCAATCAGTCTGAATACTAATTTACCAAGTCCACTGACATTGATATGTCTAACTCCAGATGATGCAAATTCTTATTTGCCTCTTGTTTAAGTTTTCTGTTTTATAATTAAAAGTTGCTTGGGAACAGATGTTAAGCATAAGTGGGTTATTATCTTTTGTCTCAGTGGCAACATATTACTGAAGGGGAATTCCACTCTTATAGAGCAACTTCTACTTGTCAAAGTTTGTGGAAGAACTACACAGCACAGAAAGAAATTTCTACAAGGGAAACCACCAGTGTGGTGGGATTTTTAACATCAACACATTGGAATGTCTATTCTCTGTAAAAATCTAAACACACCTTACCCTCACAATTAAAAGCATTGATCATAAATCCAGACTATGAAATTTCTTTCTGAGACAGCTGAGGGAGTTAATTCAGCATGATCACTGTTTTGAGGTGTTTAAGTGGAATAGACGGGTAATCGAGGGAAAGGGGAGGGGGTAACCCTCTGAACAGATGAAAGACCTCTAATTATTCATTATAATGCATTTAAAAGAATTAAATAGAATGCTATTTGACTTTGCATCATGATCAGACAAGATAGCAATATCTGTTATCTCTCTGAGGTAGACAGGAGAGAGTTCCATGTTTGATGGAGACATTACGGAGAGAGTTGATATTCTGTCCTGTTTTTGACTTGTCAGTTTTCTTCTGAAAGGTGCTGATGAATAAAGATAGGCAGGCATAAAAAATAAATTACTTAAGAAGCTAAAAAAGTTATTTAAAAACACTGAGCATTAATTCCCATGCAAGTCATAATAGCCTGATAACCCTTTACTATTCACAACTAATTCTTCTCAGTAAACAATCATTGTATATGCTTCTCACATATTATAGTATGGAAAAGGGCTATTCTTCCTATCAGTATATGCTGGCTCTCAGAGTGATGTCATTGATCCAATTCCCCAACTAATTGCATGTTCTCTCTTACAAACCCATCAACTGCCCCCAGTTCTCCTGCTGTCACCCTACACTATAGAGAATTTACAGTAGACAATTAACCTCTCAGCACATATTTGGGATGTGAGAGGAAACCAGGGTACCCAAGGGAAACAGAGTCACAGGGAGAACTTGCAAACTCTACAAAGACAGCACCCAAGATCAGATTGGAACCTGGATCCCTGGATCTGTCTGGCAGCACCACCAACCACACCACTGTGCTGCCCTATCATCCTGTGCCCTGTGCTTCATGTCAACGTTATTGTCCATGAAAATGTTTATGATAAACTTTCTGCCATCAACCAGCAACAAAACCAAATGAAAAGTACTCCCAGATAAAACCACTCCACTATCAATATGTTGACACTTGCTGCAAACTTAATGGGCATGCAAATATTTCTGGTCTTCCTCGTTAGACTCCTTCTTTTAGTTTGATGAAGTTCTATTTCTGCTGTTACGGTTACAGTATAGCCAATACAGGTGACAGTAGTTGCACTTGTAAAGTTTATATATTTTAATGACATTTCAGCTCTTGCTTTTATTCACCGGTCAATAATATTTCTGATCATGTCTTCTTCATTGGAGGAAAAAGTGCCTCAAATCTCTAACCGAATAGGCTGCACATTCCTTCCATACATTTACAATCACGACAGGCCATTTAATCATTCCTCAGCTCACATTCCTTCAGAAGTTGCAGCTGCCATGACCCACACATTCAGAATGGCACACACACAGGATTCTTTGCTGCAACATTACTTCTCACCCACTAACAATCTCTCCAGACAATAACATACCAAGAAAATTCCATGGTGTCATGTAAAAATTATCTCAGAAGCAGTCTCCTTTCACCGCACCAGAGCCCTTCCAAACTCCTAGCAGCATGATCAGCTGCTGAGCCTAATTCATTGTCAGAACAACTTACTGCTCATGCCCAAGGCATTACTCAGTTATTCACACGTGTAAGATACATTTTATAATGATAGTGAATCCTATTCAAAGCATTGTATTGTTTAAAGACCAAGTGACAATTTAAATTGATACTGCTGTCCTTTAAAATGATAGATAGAGTCATATAGTGTCCTACAGCACAGAAATATTCTGTCTGGCCCACAAAATCTGCATTGACCATCAGGCACCAGTTCACACTAATCCTATACCAAGCCCATTTTGTTCTCCCCACATTCCCATTAACTCCCCACAGATTCCACCATTTACCTGCCCACTTGGGGCAATTTACAGTGGCCAATCTGCATATTTTTGGGATGTGGGAGGAGACTGGAGCAACCAAAGGAAACCCCACATGACCACAGGGAGAACGTGCAAGCTCCACACAGACAACACTGAAGGTCAGGATTGAACCTGGGTTGCTGAAGCTGTGAGGCAGCTTCTGTTCTAGCTGTGCCTCTGTGTTGTCCAATTGGAGACTTTGCATGGGAAATCCTTCCTGCATTCAACGTTTATTATCTGAAGTGCGTTTTCTAAACCTTCTTTTGACAACTGATCTGTTTAGGAAGTTTTAAATCTTTTAATGTTACTAAATATGCACCTTTTGAATCTGTTTCAAGGCAAATGTTTTTGGAGGATCTGTATCAAAGATATTGTTTGAATTGCTTCATCATTATTTACAGTGGCAAGTGTCAGAATGAATAGGCCTTTAACCTGATGGTTTGGTTTTGGATCTAAATCTTTCAGATTCCTTGAATCATAGAAGCCACAAATGATTTAATAGTAAGGCTATTTACACCATTTACAGAACTTTTAACCCATGTTTATTCTCTACGCATCTTCTCAAATGACATGCCAACTGCTGATAATACTATACTCGGAAAGAAGTCCCACATTTGTTTCGTAATGGCCTATGCAGTGTAATCAGAACATCTCTACATGCTGGCCCGAGGTTAAAAATCTGCCTGGATGAGGAAAAACGATACATGGGATTCCCCACAATGAGACAACTGAGCTACACAAGTTTGCCTTTCAGTCATTCCCAAGACACAGGAAATCAAAACTAGGGTGTCGATAAACAAATACAAGTCAAAGTCGGGTTTATTGTCATATGCACAAGTTCATGTATGCACAGGTGCAATGAGAAATTTACTTGCATCAGCAGCACAGACACATTGCATCGGGTACACAACATTCACAAGAAAAACACAAATTATACTTATACAAAAATTATACAAGAAAGAACATAATTACAACAAAAAAAGTCCATTGAAATGCAAAGTGGTCATAGTATTGCTATACTGAAGTAGTAATAGGATTGTGCAGGTTGGTTCAAGAACTGAATGGTTGAAAAGAAGTAACTGTTCTTGAACCTGAAGGTGTGGGACTTTAGGCTTCTCTGCATCTTGCCAGATAGTAGCTGTGAGAAGACGGCACAGTCCAAATGGTGGGGATCTTTGATGTTAAATGTTGCCTTGTCTAGGCAGTATCTCATCTAGATACTACTAATGGTGGGTTGGGATGTGCCAGTGATGTATTGGGCTGAGTCCACTACTCTCTGCAGCTTCTTATGTTTCTGTGCATTTGAATCATTGGTCATGGTGGGTTCAAAGTCTAGAAGCTGAGTTCTCAGTGAATGAACAAAATGCTCTGCAGAGCAAATGATAATCTGTTGTGCTGAACTCTTCATAAGCAAACTATAGAAGGGCACACCAGACTCCTGGTCTGGTATGCCTATTCAGAGAAAATTGCTGGTGAAGAAGATTGTTTTTTGCTATGAAAAAGAAACACATTGCAGCAAATTTCAGGTACCTTGTGCTGCCCTTGTTGATGAGACCTGGGGTTTTTAGTTCATAGCTTCACAGATTTAATTCTGGGGTTTGGAACTTGAGGCTGTTGTATTGGCATTCACAGGCCTCATTCCCAGGTGGAATGACTTCTATGGGTTCAGAGTTAGTGTCTCCCATATAATATCTTTGCAAAACCACTGAGCAGTTGAGGCTCATTAGTAATGCTTTTTAAAGGAAGTTTCTGTTTTGGAGTTAGGAGTATGTCAGTATATCAGTAATGGATGACTGGCCTTCTGTTTTATTTGGTCTCCTGATGCTTCCTTTTTCCTGAAGCTAAGTTTGCTGTGGATTTTCTGACTCCAAGCTTGTTGAAAGGAGCAAGAATGGAGTGTGTGACAATGGGGCTCACTCTGTCAACTTCCCTTCTGTGACTTGCCTGAGAATGAGCACTCATGATGGGAAATGATCTGTGAACATGAGAGCTAATGTGCACCAGTCTCAGTCTAATGTGCTCCAGTCTCAGTCTAATGTGCCCAGGCAATATGGCTCTTATCTAGGGCATATCAGAGAAAACCAGCTATCAGCATTTATACTTCACTGAATAACTGTTGGCTGAGCCATACCAATGGTGTACAGGCCCCGTACAGTTCATCCCATGGCCATTATGGCCACCTCAACATTAAGCTTCTCTGTACTAGGATCTTTCCCAGTTACCACTGAGGCATCATCCATCTTAGGAAGAAAGGGAGGGAGAGGGAAGGGGTGAGGGAGTGGGAAGATCTAATGATTCTCCTCCCTTTCCCTCCTTTTCCAGTGTCATCCTCTTCCATGTGACTACCACTGGGAGGCTGGAATACTTCTATCTCTGTCAGCGTGGCCGTTCCATAATCCTTATGGATCCATATAAGTAACACTTCTAGTTTTGCCTCCTGAAGCAAACTTGCCTGCTCATTCAGGCCTGACTAAAACCAAACTGACAAACATGTCTTGTAAAAAAAATGGACTAACAAGAGGAAGTGGATGAGGGAGGTACATTGACAACATTTAAAAGGTACTTAGAAAGGTACAAGGATAGGAAAGGTTTAGACTGATATGGGCCAAACATAGGTAAATGGGACTAGCTTAGCTGAGAATCTTGGTTGACATGGATCAGTTGAGACAAAGGGCCTGTTTCCATGCTGTGTGACTCTATGAATCTTGATGATTCTATGATTCTTTAACTTAGTCAATTTAGCTCAGTCTTTAATTTAGAACACAACAGGTCATTTCATTAAAAATTTGTCTAAAACGGCTATAAATATCTGCTTTGATAGGCAAGGTTCACCACATTGCTTTTATAACAACATTAGAGCATCTCTTGGCAGTTTTTTTTCCATGCTCTTGTCATCATTAAGCTTCTCTCAGTCTAGTTGTGAATAATTAAGAGAACACAGCGCACCCCTGTGTTATGGAGGGGCTGCGTTCCTAGAAAACAATCTATGTTGCAATTTTAATGTGAACCCTTGAAAAAATTGACATAATCTGTTTTTCTTTCTATTTTGTATTTATCTAGTAATTTTTTTTCTCACATAATTTCTATAAGAGAGAATTTTTATTCTGTATCCCAATATTTTTGGTCATGATTTGTGAATTCTATAACGACGAATTTCCATTACCTAAACTGCTGTAACATGGGGGAATACTGTATTCATTGAGGCTTACATGGAAGCTTGGCCTTTTTAACACGATTGCAGAAGACCAATGGGATCTTTTGCTTCTAAGCCAGTGGAAGAGTTTAAAAGAGTGTACTA
>JARFYF010000050.1:15437475-15454973 GCA_030265395.1 Rhina ancylostomus
TACTTTTGGCACAGGCACAAAACAGGCAACAAGCTGCCTATTGCAAGCATTGACTGAATTTTCATTCCAGTGACTCTACCTTCTTGATCTTCAGACTGAATACAAGGCCCATGCTGGAGTAGGAAGATTGCAATGTTGTAAATTGACATTGGACAGAGGAAGTAAAAGACCAGCTGTACTCCTCCAAGTACACTTTGTATCAGGGAAGAATGCTGCTTCAATTCATTGCTCCAGGAGCAGAAGGGGATGTAGGTAGTTGGCAATGAGGTACTCCAGCAAATGGATAATATGGAACAGATGAATGCAGCAATTTAGTGTGAATTTCTCATATCACAGATATGGTTTTGGAAATGACAAGTGAATTTAAACTAAAATCACCTTTCCGTCCAGTTGTTTTCATGGGTAGATGTGTTTTGTGGATCACTTATTTTTTAAGTAAACAGAATCCTAAAAATTCAGCATAAAATTCTTCCTTTTCCCAAGTTAGGACATTAGATTTCTTACACAGGGTAAACCAGGGCCTTACCTGTCCAGGTGAAATGCAGCTATTTCAGCATTATGCCTTTCAATGTCAACAAAATAAAAAACATCTGCTGGAGTCTCCTCTTCTCGTTTCTGTCTGAGAAAATGAACCAAACCCTTCTTAGTGGCGCGGGTCCTTCATCATACAATAAATGAAAGGATGATGCATAATGGTACCCACCTCGTTATCCTTAGTTCTCCAATTGCTCCTTCCTATCTCTTTGCTCAGCTACTCCTGACCTCGTGCAGACTGCTGTGTGGTCAGCAGCTGACGATGCCCACTGCAGATGGGCCTGAGTGTGTCATGTGCTGGAACATACTGGAGTCGTTGTGAGTTGTTTTGTGGTTTGCGTACATCTTTTGAATCCTGAGCCTATGTAGCTGTGTATGCAGCTGATTCCAACACTATTGCTTACTTCTGCATGATAAAGAGGCTGTAAAATCTTTTTATTAAACTTGGGGGTAGTTGCAAAGTTTACTGCCATTATGAAAACTCATAAGAGACTGATGGAAGATCTCAGGTTCAACAGTATATTGAAGGCTTACAGTATCATGTGACAATAAATGCAAATGTTATTGGCAGTGTGTGTGAAGTACCACCCAAGGTAGAACTTCCACAGAAGGTTCTACAGATTTCCCAATATCTGCAAGTAAAAATGCTAGCAGAATGACATGTTACACCTTTCATAACCTCAACTATTCTTGTCCATTCCAGTTCTACCCTCCAAAGGGAAAATGATCTTGTATCAGTTCTGGGTAGCATTATCCTCTATTAGGCAAAAAGTTACAGATTCAGTCCCTGTGATAGAGACTTGAGCACAAAATTCTTGGTTAACATTTTAAAGCAGTACAGCAGGAGTCCTCCACATATGGAAGAGCTGTTTTTCAGTTGCGGCACTGAAATGAATATATTCTCTATTGATGGGTGTTGGTAACTTAACTTACCTCATAGGTTTGAAGATTGCTTTTCCAAAGTTCTGAAATTTTAACAGTACTTTCAGATGGACTCCACTTGGCTTCACAACTTGTGGAGAAAAACATAAAGTAAGTTATAACAGATGAAATTGTGTTCATATAACATACACAAGTCTCACTAGAACAGCAACTTCAGATGTAACACACTATCCACGTCAAAGCATAACTCAGAATGAAAATGTTGGCAAGTTTTGTTGCTTTCTAACAGAGGTACAGCTTTGGGTTTTCTAATGAGAGGAGGCACTCTATTTTAGTGAGACATCTACATTTTCTGCCCACATCCCTCATCCTTTGATTATAACTATAATTCTTACATTGAGGGAAAAGTGCAGCCTTCTGCGGAATGAATCCCAAACAATTAAGCTAAGTGGAGTCTGTTTTCACATTTCAGAATGGAAAAAAATTGCCAACTGGCGCCATACAAATCAGGTTACAGTTAGCTGTATGGTTATATCATGACCTTTTGTTTCAGAGTGGAAGAATATCAACCTGGGATATGCTCAACCTATATATTGCTTTATGTGGATCTTTAGATCTTGATACCTGGGCACCTATTGCCCTAAAACCACTGTCTTTGTGCCCACCAATACCATTTGATTCAACACAAATGCAAAGACAAGATTTCACTGGTAAAATGACCTTTGCATCAGTATTAAAACTAGAACATGCAATGGAACTGAGGTCAAATAATGTGAAAAATGCATGCTGAATATCATATGCAAAAACACACTGAGAGACAAGTTCAACACTCTGTTGAGTTGGTCTTACATTAGAACAGGAGATCTGTTCACTTTTCGGCAGATGATTGAGGCAATATTGTCAGGAACGGTCTTAGTCATATCATCAGTTACATAGAACAGAACAGTACAGCGCAGGAACAGGCCCTTTAGCCCACAATGTTATGCCAGACTAATTAAACTAGTAATTAATTGCCTAATTAAACTAATCCCTTCTGCCTATACAATGTCCATACCCCTCCATTTTCTGCACATTCATGTGCCTATCTTAGAGTTTATTAAATGCCTCTACCATATTTGCCTCCACTTCCACCCCTGGCAGCGCATTTCAGGCACCCACCACTCTCTGTGTAAAACTCTGCCCCGCACATCTCCTTTGAACTTACCCCTCTCACCTTAAATGCGTGCCCTCTAGTAGTAGGCGTTTAACCTTGGGAAAAGATACCAGCTATCTACCATGTCTCTTCCCCTCATAATCTTATGAACTTCTATCAGATCTCCCCTCAGCCTCCACCACTCCAGAGAAAACAACCCAAGTTTGTCCAACCTCCCCTTATAGCACATGCCCTCTAATCCAGGCAGCATCCTGGTAAACCTCTTCTGCACCCTCTCCAAAGCCTCCATGTCCTTTTGTTTTGTGAGAGCGAAATCATGTTTGAACAATTTAACAGATTTCATTGAGGATGTGGAACCAGTGTAGGGTGGGGTGGGAAACCAGCAAGTGCCATGTATTTAGATTTCCAAGAAAGATTGCAATAAAGATCCACATAGAAAGATACAGGTTCATGGTATGGAGAGTAATACTTTGGTGTGGATAGAGAATGAATTAACTAATGAAAGGCAGATAGCAGGGATAAATGGTCAGTTTTCAGGTGCCACGGGGAGTAGAGCTGGGCGTCAAGTATATACAAGGTGTTGGATAAATGGACAGGTGTATTGTATCGATGTTTGTTGCAGATACAAAAATAGTTGGGAAAGTAAGTAGTGAGGAGGACACAAAACTTTACAAAGGACATTAATTGATTAACTTAGTAGGCAAAGCCATGACAGGTGGAGCATGCTGTGAGACACCAACTTTGGTAGGAAGAATTGAGAAACAGAATATTACTTAAATGTTGTAACGCTTTAAAATCATGGAGTTCAGAAATATCTGGGTGTCCTAGCAGAAGAAACACAGAAAGTTAACATGCAGGCATTGCAATTAATTATGAAGGATAATGGGATGTTGGTCATTATTATGAGGGGCATAGAATATAAAAGTAATAATGCACTGTAGAAGCAGCATACAGTTTTGGTCTTTATTAAAGGAAGGAAATCGTTGCCTTGGAGGCATCATGGAGGAGGTCCATTAGTTGGATTCCAAATACAAAGAGATTATTTAGATTAAAGGTAAAGCAGATTGAACCAATAAAGTCTTGAATTTAGAAGAATGAGACATTGCTTTATTGAAACATGTAAGGTTATTAGGATTGTCTATTTTTTCTAAATGGCTGTTCAACAAAATAGCTTCAATAATTCTTCTAAATTTTATCTTCCAATGGAATAAAATCTTAATCTGAATTCAAACCATTTCCCATGTGAGGAACAAATGTCACAGTCGTAAAAAAAAGACTTTAAATTCTGGCAAAATATAACAGAGTTCAAGAAACTTCATCCGCCCAGAACAGTAGCTGGCTCTACTCCAGGCTATTGCTCTGTAAGATTCAGCCACAATGGTAACCTACAACTGGTTAAATATCAGATAAGGAAGTGACAATCCACTTAGTCAACTTAATTCACCCTATACTGGGCAATACACAGACCCACACAGGCAGTTTTGGCTCCAGCCTTTATCCTTCTGCTCCATATCAAATCAAACATCTGATATGGGCACATTTGGGCATGAGGTCCACTTCTCCACTTTCCAGAGACAAACACCACTTTATCAGCTGCAAAAGTGTTTACTTTCTTCTGCCAAGGAGAAAACCATACTAGTGTGGGTGGAAAGAAATGTCATGTATTTATAGTAAACATGCATACTATAGACTCCAGTTAAACTGATTTAACGCAATCTGCAATGCTAGCAGTGATCAAGGGCCACAGACCCAAATGCTTTAAACAAAAGCCCATTCATTAAAACGAGCTGGTTGAACAAAGTGTCAGCAGACTTTCTCACCATAGCTGAATGTGAAAAAGTTATAGCAGTACTAATCGTACCAGAGAACTCGAACCACAAACAACACAAAGTCAAGTTGCTCTTCTATTGATTCATACTTGCCCTTCCCTCAGTCTGAGCAGCTGCAAAGTTTACTTTAAGCCTGCACAAACACTCCAATTATTGCACAAGGGAAAGAGTGAGGTAGAGTGTCCAAATTCCAAAACATCATCAACTACTCTCTCAGTTACCTCACCTAGTTCTGAAGTTTAAAATTAAATGCAAAGTCACTTTATTTAGCCTATGACTGTACAGAATTTAAAATGATTAAAATTTAATTATTTTAGGTCTGCTAAACCTGAAATTGAACAGGTGAGATCGCAGCAAGGTTAACATTCCTTCTAGAGATGAAAGAGAACTGTTCAGGATGGAGAAAGTTAAATGCTCTCCTACCTTCTTTACAGTTACACCTCCCCTTCAGAGCTTTTTCATCGTATGTATAATCTGCAAAATATGTAAAAAAAAAGTTTATTTATTACATGAAAGCTGTAATCCCAAGTGAAGCAGTTTACATCTTGGGGTACTCGAGGAAGTGACAGGACGGATTCATAGTACAAGATAAGCCTGTTTCCACACCACAGCAAAGCAAGACTCCTTGGGTAGGGGTGGCATCTCATACCACTCAAGCCTATCAATACACAGCTTGTAATTCCAGCTCAAAAAATGCTATTTAATGGGAAAGATTCTTAACTAAAATGGAGCATATTTAAGTTTTTGAAGAAAGTTGCCAATCTTTGAAGAAGTTGAGCAGAACTCTTGCTCTTTTGATGGGTAAACTTTGTCACCAAGCAGTACGATAGGGTAATGCCAGCCATAAATCTGTAGTCCAGCTGATTGGTTCAGATTGGTTGCTGCAGTGTTGTGGCATTATAGGATTTTCAGAAGTTTGATTTTTAAATAGATTATATGAAAGTACGGATAATTATTCCCCTTAATTTAAGAGAAAAGCTTCCAAACAGAGATATACAAGAATTCAAAATTTTAAAAATATCTGATTGGTGCAAGCTTGTTACAAAATCTGATGAA
The DNA here is from genome assembly GCA_030265395.1 of Rhina ancylostomus. Lineage (NCBI taxonomy): Eukaryota > Metazoa > Chordata > Chondrichthyes > Rhinopristiformes > Rhinidae > Rhina > Rhina ancylostomus. The sequence continues at coordinate 15,442,930 of JARFYF010000050.1, forward strand.
AGCAGCTTCTGTTCTGAATAAGTAAATAGACTGAAAAGGAAAATCAACATTTGAGTTTATACAGGTATACAAAATTATGAAGGGCACAGATAAGGTAGATTATGGGTAACTTTTTCCATTGAGGGAAGTACCTAAAACTAGCAGGGATGTGTTTGGGGTAAGGGAAGTTTGGAGGGGTTCTGTTGAAGAACTTTTTCACCCAGAGGGTGGTTGGAACGTGGATCACACTACTTAAGTGGGAGGTGAAAGCAGCCACTCTCACAACATTTAAACAATCCAGATGAGCACATGAATCACTAAGGCATGGCCAGCTACAGATCAAATGTTGGTAACTGGGGTTAGTATAAATGGGTACTTTGTAGTTGGTATTAACGTGAAAGGACAAAGAACCTGGTACTGTGCTCTTTGGCTCTACAACTTGAAGACAGAAAAAACTGGTTTCTTTACTTCATGCCAATACCAATGTCTTTCATTCCATGAATATATTTGTTACTTTAATAATCCATTTTACGATCCATTACACATATGAGTGAATAGAATTTATAGTAAAACTTAAAACTTAAATTGCTGGAAAAATTCAGGAGGTCAGACAGCATCTGTGGCGAGGGGAACTAAGGTAAAGTTTCAGGTCAGCAACCTTTTATCAGAGTATCTTTACTTCTGATAAAAAGGTCATCAATCAGGAATGCTAACTCTGCTTTGCCCTTTACAGATATACCTGACTTGCTAAGTATTTCCAGCATTTTCTGTTTTATTTCAGCTTCCAAGAATCTGTAGTTTTTGGTATTAGAATTTAAAATAATCAATGAACTGTTTTGCATTGACAAGCCACTGAGCACGCTTTAAAATATTGACATACTAAAAAGGCGAGTCAGAACATTTTTCAATATATTAAACAGCACACAAATTCATGGGCTATTTAGCTTATTAGTAATCAGTTTATTTATTTTGGTTGAACTCAGCTCAAACCAACTTGTTTAGGTCTGCACTCATCAAGCAATCAATAATTTTATTCACTCAACAGTAATTACTCTTCTACTGAGGTGAAGGCATTCCAAAGATCACAATTGATGATTACATTATCACTGAGACCCAATTCATTTCCAAAGACTCTCACAGTGTTATGGATTAGAATGAAGATCTGACAGTTTCTGAATGAGCTGTTATTAATTCACAGAATAGCTATGCCAGTGATGTTTATTGCTATTTATAATGTGATTTAATATTGCCTGTTAAATGGTTATTTGTGGAAACAATATCTTTTAAATGTCATGTAATAGTTGTAACAAAACCTGATTATTGCTTAATTTCGAACTGCAAGTTTTACAGTAACCAAAGGTTTACTGTACAACTTGCACAAACCTCACAGCAATTCTTTGTGATGAGCTGGTCTCATACTCACTCATCCTCCGTCAGTCTATTGAACTCACAGCTGCCACTGAAATGTGACTCATAGCAACGGTGGAACTTTCCACTTGCAGCATAGACACACCCAGTGAACAAGTAATTTAACAGATTGATGATCAGGGTGGAAAGTCAGTCTAACAATGAAATTATATGTATTTCTACATAAGAGGGTGTTGATTGAGCAAGGTCACATTTTCATGTTCTGACTGGTGAGATGGTTCGCAATGGCTGTGCTGATTTGAGATGCTCACACTGAGTGCCCAATAAAGCTTGAGCAGTATCCTGCTATTTGACTGGGTGGGCAGGGGCAAAATGTTTGCCCTGAGTGCCCTAAGCAAGGTCCGAGTAGTGCTCAGTCTCGCTGAAGGGAATGTGGTTGGGTGGGGGAAGTGGAGATGGGGGAGGATGGGTGAATGTGTCAAGCCATGTCTTCCTGGTCTGACCCATAGAAAGTTGGAGCAGCCTCTCAAATGTAGGTGACTAAATACTAACAGGCTAAGCAAAAGAGGTATCCTGATTTTACCAAAGCTTGTGCCATTTATACACAGGCAACATAACTTTGGAATCAACTGCAGGTTAGGAAGTGGCTTGTGTGGAGTATAGACTAGTTAGATCACATGATTTGGTGTTGTGCATTCACTCTTGAGGTGTGACTCACTGTTTGCACCAACTCAGATCAACTGTAGGCAGAAAATATCTTTCTCTATCAGTAGTAGTACTTGGAGTCCTTACCAACTTCACTGATACCAAGAAAGGCCAAATCTTCAAGCAGGAGATCCAGAAAGGGTTCAGCTCGTGGATACAGTGCATTACGATCAATTGCTAAGTGGAACTTCAGCCAGTTGGAAGACTGGTAAGCCTGAGAGCTGTACCATACACCTGTGACGTTCCCATTTCGTGCCCTTTTCCTTTGTGTCCAGCATGTAAAAGAAAACACATTGAGTTAATGAACGTGATGACAGTACTGGTCTGACAGTGCCCAGAACTGCATAAAACCATAAACTGTCCCCTATCTGACTGTTCAGGACTTGTATTTTTATCACTGGTTTCACATTGCTATGGAAACAAACCTGCATCAGGGATCAGCAATTAGGATTTGGAAGATCAAAATGAAATGACAAATAGACAAGTAACCCAGAAGCATAAGCAGAACTCCAGCTGAAAAGTAAGACAAGATTTCTTTATTAGTCACATGTACATCGAAACATACAGTGAAATGCATCTTTTGTGTAGAGTGTTCTGGGGGCAGCCCGCAAGTGTCACCACACTTCCGGCACCAACATAGCATGCCTACAACTTCCTAACCTGTACGTCTTGGAATGTGGGAGGAAACTGGAGCACCCAGAGAAAACCCATGCAGACACACGGGGAGAACATACAAACTCCTTACAGACAGTGGCCGAAATTGAACCTGGGTCTCTGGTGCTGTAAAAGCATTACGCTAACCACTACACTACCATGATGGTAGTAAGAGGTTTTCTTCCAGGTGATACAAAGACTAATAAGCAGAAAGGAAATGTATCATGGGAAGTTCTTGTGGTAAACAGCAAGGCTGAATTTTATAACGAGAAATTCTTTGGTTTATCTGTTCCAGAATTTCTGCAGATGAAAGTCCATGGTTCCCTGAGAGTGGTAACACAAGTATATAGGGTAGTAAAGTAGGTGTACAGTATGCTTGCCTTCATCGGTTGGGGCATTAAGTATAAGAGTTGAAAAATCATGTTGCAGCTGTATAAAACATTGATTAGATCCAATTTGGAAAATTGTGTGCAGTTCTGGTTGCCACACTGTAAGAACGTTGTGGAGGCTTTGGAGAGGGTGCAGAGAGGTTCAGCAGCATATTGCCTGGATTGGTGTGTATTAGCTACAAGGAGAAGTTGGACAAACTTGGATTGTTTTCTCTGGAGTGTCAGAGGCTGAGGGGTGACCTGATAGAAGTATTTCTATAAGATAGTCAGAGTCTTTATCCCAGGGTAGAAATGTCAAACACTAGAGGGCATAGGTTTAAGGTGAGAGGGGGAAAGTTTAAAAGAGATTTTCAAGGCAAGTTTTCTTTACATGGAGAGTGCTAGGTGCCTGGAATGTGCTGCCAGGGAAGGTGGTAGAAGCTGACACGATGGTAACATTTAGGAGGCATTTAGACAGGCACTTTAAGAGGCAGGGAAAGGAAGAAAATGGACCATGTGCAGGCGGATGGGATCATTTTACTTTGGCATCATGGTCCACAAAGACATGGTGGGCCAAAGGATCTGTTCCTGTACTGTGTTCTTCTACATTCTATGTTTTAAGGGCACCAACACTGAAAGCATTTCCTCCTTAAGTTTCAACAACCTCATATCCTTCACTTCTCTTATTGCTATGATACTTTCAAATCTTCCCATCATTTAAAATCATTGAAACTGAGCAGGAGTGAAAAGGCCACAAATACCAAAAGAAATTGCTCAATAATGGCCTCGGATAAAAAAACAGACAGAAATTTATGCTAAATGTTCTTTTTGAGAAATATAATTCTCAGATTTAGGCTAAGCCCAGAGGAAAAATCTCCTTCTACTTTCTGTAGATTAGATTTTGAATGAATTCTTATGAAATAGAAGAAAATGTGAAATTCAGTTTTCAAGTCTCAGATACTTTTGCATACCTTAGTTTGAAGCTGGCAGCCACAGTGCTATAGAGAGTCATAGAGCACAGAAACGGGCCCTTCAGCCCAAGTTGTCCATGCTGACCAAGGTGCCTACCTGTGCTAGTCCCATTTGCCTCTAAACCTTGAACTGGGCCAAGCTCGCGAGATATCTTGGTGATATGACTATGGAAATATAGTGACCAATGCACTCTGACCATTAATCATAAGGATGAGTGGTGGCTGGGGAATTTAAACTGAAATAGTTAAATAAAAGAAAAGTTAACCTTAGTGGCAGAAAATAGGAGACCATTGGATTGTTATAAAAACCCATCAGGTTCACTAATGTCCTTTAGAGAAGGAAATATGCCATTCTTCCTGCCCGAACCACATATAACTCCAATGTGGTTGACTCTTATCAGAGGTAATTAGGGATGTGCATTTAATGCTGCCATTGCCAGTGACATCCTCATCTTGTGAACAAATAATTTAAAAAATTCCTATTTTGGCTTCTGCCCTCTTCCTTTCCAGTCTTGATGAAGGGTTTCGGCCCAAAACATCGACTGTTTATTTCCCTCCATGGAGGCTGCCTGACCTGCTGAGTTCCTCCAGCACTTTCTGTGTATTGCTCCAGACTCCAGCATCTGAAGATATTTTTGTGTCTCTAATTAAAAAGCTTGCTTTATTGCTGATGTACTGCATGATCCTGATCTAAAATAAATCTGTCAGCATGGCATGGCAAAAATATAATGTCACTGTTGCTGCACTTTTCTAGCTGGGGTTCAGATTTCAAGGGATTCTAATTGTTTTGTTGTCATTAGAAGGGTTGCCTGGCAGCCTGTAGGGACTGACTACAAGCATGAGGAATTCACGACTAGCAACTGTGCATAACCTTCTAAGGATCTGGCAGTCTGGGTTCATGCTAACACCACATCAGAGCTAGCAGGCTCTGAGAAACTATGCCAGCAAAAGTGCCTCCTGTGAACACTCAGGTTTCTGTTGGATCTGAATGTCTTTTTCTGGCTTCAACATGGCAAAATCCATTTTGAAGGCATAGGCTGCATGGCTACTTAGACATCTGCTTGCTCGCACATCGGTGGGTGTGCTGAGGAAAAACTCAGCAGCAGGTAGTGTAGCTAGACCAGGCACAATTGAAGTTTCTGCATCTTGGATAATGCCATTTTCAGTGTATCTAGAAGCTCATTTCCTGTCAAATGGCTAAACCTAAGCCAGGTAGTGGGTCAGATTCAGATGTGCCAGACCTGGCTAAGGAAGATGATAGCTCCCCATTCCAACAGCCTCACCGAAAACAGCCATGTCACTGCCAACAGGAACAGGAAATATAAGGTATACACACGCAAAAACATACTCTGCTCCAAGCACAATCCTAGGGCTGGAGATGGTAGTGAGCTTTGCACTATCCTTGTTAACAATCTTCTTCTTCAAATGGTTGGAGCAACCAGGACTCTCCTAGGATTCAGGGATCGTGACTGATGTAACTGACCATCTGCACATTACCAGGATGGAACCCTTTACTTCAGGACCTGCGTAGATTTGTGTATTGAGACATTGATGTTCTGACTTCAACAGCTAGATTTTAAGGAGTTGTGGGGTAGCCTTGTGCAGATACAGAGTCCCTATGACCCAACGTATTACCCTAGTGAACCCCATCCTGCTCATCCTCAGTCGTGCTGAGCACCAGGTTAGCACTGAACGGTGACCAATGTGCTATACGGCCTGAACAACATTGCTGCAAGATGGACTCGTTACTGCCAAGTTCCAATGCAAGAGCTGTTGCCTTAGCTTCAACACTTTCAAAGAACAAATAGCAGGTCACAGTTATTCTTTGCATCCATTGTTAATCAGCAACCATGTTCATTTTAGCAATTTTGGTCACGGAATATAGATTCGTATGGAGTCATAGAGAGATACAGCACAGACACAGGCCTTTCGACCCATTAAGTCCACATCAACCATCGAACACCCATCTTTACACTAATCTTATCATAATCCATTTTGTTTTCCCCACATTCCCCCTCATTTACACACTAGTGGTGATTTCTAGTGGCCTATTAATCTATCAACCCACACATTTTTGGAAAAAACTGAAGTGCCTAGAAGAATCCTATGCAGTCACAGAAAAAAGGTGCAAGCTTTACACAGACAGGACCAGAGGTCAAGACTGAACTGGAGCTATAAGGCAGCAACAAAACCAGCTGTGTCACTGTGTTACCCTTTCTTTAATGTTTCTCATTGTTGTTAGTGTGTCTAATTGTTATGGTTATGGATGGAAGTGGAGAATACTTCTGAATTATATATGCCAGAATTTAGTGCTACCATATTAATATAAGATCTTGTCCTAACACTGACTGTGATTATTGGGAATCAATTATGCAAATATAATACAATTCACTATAAACAGATTGAAGATAAAATATTGCAAGGCATTTGAACAATAATCTTGTGAAGTATGCATCATGTTTGCTCAGACAAATATATTTTCATCATCAGATTCCCAATACATATTTAATTGGAAAGATTTTAACCATTTTAACTATTGTAGAATGTAACTGTGAACAGAATTTTGATATTGGTTGATATGTCAAAAAAAACCTTTATAAGATCACACGGACACTTGTCATTAATGATACTCTCTTCATTACTGGCAAGTCCTGTTAAATTGCAGACTCTCTGGGCTGACCTCAGGCTCATATCAAGTTTCTGAAGATGTGTTTGATATTCAAAAGAAAGAAATTATGTTTATAAAGTGGATGTCACAACCTCAAGGTGCCTGTAAACTTTACATCAAGTCGAAGGCAGACCTGTCAAAGACAGCATCTCACAGTGGGGCTGTAAATTTTTCCTAGGAAGAGCTGTTAATCTTGCTAGAAGCAGTGAAATACTCCTGGGTGATCCAGGCAACAAACCATCCAGAAGTACAAGAAGCTTAGTCATCTGGAGGAAGGATGTTCTGAAGCTCATTGCCAACTTCTTTTGCCATAGTGACTACTATTCTACTCACTTCAATGTGTTGCCATTCCAACAGATTTTCTGGGAGGTCTTCCTTTGGGACATGACCTGCCTTCTTTAGAGAAGTGCAGAGTATGTGTGTAGTTGAGTATATGTGTGGGGAGTGAGCGAGTATAAAAAAATGTCAGGAATGTTTCTTAAAAAAAACACCTGTGTAAGCAGCGATCATCAATCAAAGTTTGGAGGTTTTTCCAAGTTCTCAGGGTCTGAATCAGAGGGCTGCCTGCTTTATATGGGCATAACTTCCTCCAGGTGCAAAAGTGGTGTAAAGTAGAACATTCCCAGGCATTAAGCCAATGGATGAATTTTGTCCCTGCATAACTGAGCCCCATGAAGCTTGGGTGGGGCATCAATGATTTATGGAGACTGCAGAAATGTATAATTAGTGTGCTAACAACAAAGTATGATTAGTTCCTCAACACAAATTTCATCAACTGGTTTAACATAATAATTACATAATAATGATAGTGAGGAAATTCAGGGCCTTCAGGTTTTCTCCATTTATCCCCTTGAAACCCTCTCCTAGAATGGAAGTAATTGGCTCCAATTTCACATCAAAAACATCTGGGATAATGTTGTCTTTGTGAGCTAATACAAAATAGTGGATAATGTCCACAGCCATCTTAAACAGGCTGCTGATCCCTTTTTTACAATAGCACAGAGTCAAAATTGCCTTCATTGTCACTGACTGTCCTGGGAGACCAATTGTCTTTGTTTTTATCTCTGTCTGTGCCTTTTCCCACGCAATCCCCTGTTCAGTACTTTCAGTTTCTGAGATGTTCTGGAATGTATTGTGCCATCACATCCTATTATATCCTTTGAGTCCTGATTTCCATAACTGAGCTATGTGGAAGTTGGCTTGACTGTTATAAAGTGTTAATTTGTTTTAAAGTCTTGCCTAGGATGGAAAAATGAAGCAATTGTGCTCTTTTATTTCATATATTGTCACAAGATCACAAGACAAAGGAGCAGAAGTAGGCTATTCGGTCCATCGAGTCTGCTCCATAACTATATTGTTGGATTACCCTGTTGATCAACAGACTTAAAATTCCTTATGTTGTAGTGGCTGATAGTTTGATTACATAGCAAATCTGTGTATATGCAAAATACATGTCTTTTCTGCGAGCAGATATCAGGGTGAGAAAATGATAACTAATGACATAGCTTCAGATTTTATTGTAATATTAAAGTTAGCATTGGAAAAGTGCAAAAATTTAAAACCATTTCATTCAAATGAGGTCCACCTCAATCATTTTAAGATTGATATTTTAATCAGTGCATAATCCTTTTTAAAGCTGATTGAATGGTACTGGGAAAATTAAGAACAGCAATCATTATTGTAGAGGTGCAAAGAGAAAATGCTGCAAACACTCGGCAGGTCAGGCAGCATCTGTGGAAAGGGAAACAGAGTTAACAACTCTAATGACAGGTCTGCAACTTGAAACATCAATTCTGTTTCTATTTCCATAGATGCTGCCTGATCTGCCGAGTGTTTCCAGCATTTTCTGTTTGCATTTCAAATTTTCATCAACTGTAGAATTTTGGTTTTCATTACTGTTGAGAGTTTGAGGTATTGCCAGGTGAATATGAGAGGAAAGGTGTGATACAGTACAACACCATCTGTGGCACCATCCAACAACAAAAAAACCCATATACATGCCTGTGTGTACGTTTATAAAATGTCCTGGATGGCTAATGAGCAAAGAATCACCTGTGCAGTTCAAAGCACACCCATCAAAATTAATCAAAAATGGTCCTCTCATGCTTCACCCCTCTCTGCCTCTGCAACCACCCACAGCTCCATAACCCTATAAAGTCACTGTACTGTTTCTTAGTCTTGTACACTTCCCAAATTTAATCCCTCCTCTTGGTGCTGCATGGACCCCAAGCTCTGGAATTCCTCACTTAAGGTCTCACCTCCACTCTACTTTGTCCTCCTCCTTTAAGAGGCTCTTTAAAGTGCTTCTTTGGCTGGACTTTTTGGCTACCTGTGCTAATGTGGCCTGGAGTCAATTATTTTGCTTTGACAATGGTGAAGGGTTTGGAATGCTTAGTTACACTAAAGGTATTATATCAGTACAGGTTATTGAGAGCAATACATGGATACTTTGGAAATAAGTGTTTGGAAAATGAGATAGTGAAAGTTTATTGATAGGTCTTGATTTTGTTTGTGGATTTCTCCCAGTCTTTTGTTTCTTTTCTCTTGACTTCTTTCACACAGTCATGGTTCTTGAATCTTGCTCCTTTTACAGTTTAATGAAGGGAGAGATCTGGTTACCTGTTCAAGCCTAATGGATTCATTATCTCCACACCTGATAGGTTAGGTATAATGAATCTTGTGATTCTTACACAGAGTCTTTTGCTTCACTACAGCTGTAGGTACTATTGATGCAGAACTTCGATGCAGTATCAACGTAGAGATTGCAGTATTACAGCAACCAACCTAACGATACTATAATTCCGTGCATGGATTGCCATTTTCTTCAGAAAATAATTCCTACGCATTGCAAAATTCCTGCCCCTCCATTAAAAAAATATTTCTATCTATTTTGAGACTCTTTTATACTTACAACTTTTTTCTGAAGTTGCATTCAGTTAATATTAAAAAAGTCTAATGTTGATTACACAATAAGATCAAAACAAAGAGTTTGCCTCCTTAAAAAAATCTTGTAAAGTCAATCCATTAAAAACAAGTTGTAAAATATTTGTCAGCCAATTTCTAATTAATAGCATAAAGTCTCACTACATCTGATATCCATTTACTATCTTAAGCCTGTTTCCTCTAGCTCCACACATTCACAATGTGAAATGACAGCTTAGAAAAGAGTATCCACAGTATATACTAGCTTGAATTTTCCTCATGGTAAATCATTGGAAGTGTAAAACCAAACAACTTCAAATGGGAAAATTGAGTTAGAAAGCAACAAATTATGTTTGAACAGAAGACTATTTCTGTCTATGCAAGGGTTTTACACAATTGCAATATTAAGAACAGAACAGGAAAGCAGAGAAAAATAAATATAACTTCTTATTTGTTGATTTTAACTTAACAAAATGTCTCATGGCACATCACTGAAATGTCATCAAACAGTATTTGACATCAAGGCACGTAAAGACGTCCTAAAGCAGGTGACTATGTTTGCTCAAAAAAGTTGAGTTTAAAGACTGCCTTAAAGGAGGAAAAAAGGGTAAAGCGGTTGAAAGGTTTAGGGAAGAAATACCAGAGCTTGGGGCCGAGGCTACTGAGGGCACAGCCACCAGTATGATCAGAAAGCTAGAGATTAAGAAGTGCAGATACCTCTAGAATTGGAGGAGACTGAAGATGGGCAGTGATGGTGTCGTGAGGGACTTGAAAAGAAGGAAGATAATTTTCAAATCAAAGCACTGTTCAACTCTGAATCAAGCATTGGTGTAATGGCTCAGGGGGATTTGGTGTGAGTTGGAACACAGGCAGTGGGATTTTGGATAATTTTGCTTATAGAGACCAAAATGAGAAAGGCAATCCAGGAGTACACAGGCAAAATAGAGGGCAAGGTAACAAATGGAATGAAAGAGTGTTTCTGCACCAGATAAGATGATACAGAAGAGGAGTCAAGTGAAGCTTTGAAGATGTAAATGGGGGGCATGGATACGTAGGCCTCAAGCTCAATGTTGATCAAGAATATCAATGTTGAGAATAACCTGCTCAGTTTTAGACAGATGGTGGAGAGAGGGGAAGAGTTGGTGACAATGGTACAGAGTCCAAGGCAGAAACTACATGACTTTAGTCTTCCTGATCTTTAGTTTGAATAGAATTTTATTCATGCAGTGCTGTGTGTCAGACAAGCTAGTGTCAGGGGAGAAGTCAAGAGAAGTGGTGATGATGTAGAGGCGTGGTGATTATTGTTCATGTGGAAACCACAGATGATGTTGAGTGTCAGCGTGCTGATAACATACAGGAAGGGTTTGAATCTTTGGGTTTAAGTTGATGAAAACTGAAGAACCATCTCTGAATGCTGACTTGGAAAATTGTTTATTTTCCTGCCTGATGAACCTGTGTGCTGGCAACAAATGGGAACCATGCAGGATTTAAAGTTGGCTAATAGACATGGCTTTCAAAACATGCATTAAAACTACTGAACTGTAATATCCAGAGACTCCTCTGCACATTTTTGATAAGTAAATCAGGAAAAAAGGAGAGAACTGCGTGCCTATTGTCTATTATTGTGGCTAACAGCAGCAGTGGCTGATGCAATATATCAAAAGTCATATCACATGGTGCACAGAGTTCTTAAAAGTAGATACACACCCAATATACTACATGACCAATCTCATTTGTTTGTGGGATGCACTAGTCAGCGACGTGATGTAGTGAAAATATACATGAGGTATAAATGTGTGTGACTATGCAAAAAAAAGGCTTTGCAGTGCCCTGCAGAAATGTGATCATCTCTAGTGCTCAGCCAAGCAGCTAACAGCTTTGGTGAAAGAAATCCAACAATATCTTTTGACTGACTGGATCACACTTCATGCAAAACCCAATTGCTAGTAGACTGCAAAGTGCACAGAACCTCTTTACATGATTGAATAAAGCACTAACATGAATAATGAAGTCTACTGTCTCCTTAAAAGAAAGGCTAGCCTTTGTCACAGTGACTAATAGTGACAGAGATTCTGCATGTATGTTCCTATAAAGTCAGGGCATAGATTTCAAATCACAGAATGGCTTCAACATGTAGCTAACACCGACATCACTTCAGCCAGGACTTTGTCATTATTTTAACTTATTTGTGCTTATAATGACTGAATAAACAGAATGTCAATGCATCTTATCGATTGAAATTTTTAATGGCTGAAATTATCTGAAAATATCAATGTTTAATAAATACTAAAAATGTCATGGTTCTGAGTACTGGCCCTTGATTTGGCCCCTTAGATGCCTTGTTATACAGCACATGGATTCCATGCTAGACTGATTGTATAATGACACACACCTGAGCCCCATCAGGGG
>JARFYF010000050.1:15575194-15586496 GCA_030265395.1 Rhina ancylostomus
GTGGGGGGGTGCAGGGGGAAGATTGTTCAAAGACAAAAAGTCATGCTTGAGGCAAGGGTTCCCCGAACTAGTAACTGCTGTAAAGTTGGATATGGCTCCTTTAGAACCAACAGATTAACTATTTAGGAAGCAAGGGATGATGTGCCTTTCTTTTTAACCAATGACGTCATTCCACAAAACTCCACTTGAACCAAAATGTCCTCAAGAGTTCATGAAATCCTCAGCAGCTGAATTCAGTGAGGTATGCTTAGCAAAATGCCATGGAAACCTAAAGCTAGGAGTTGCAAAGCTTAACTTAAAGCCTTGGTGTATTCATTTGTGCAACACGATGAGCACTGAGAAGGTTAACAATTATTACTCACTTCCCTCTTGCCCTTACAGTAGCGGTGAGCCACTGTCTGGAACTGCTATAGTCCATGTGGTGAAAGTATCTTTGGATACAAGTTCTAGCATTATAATAAAGGAGCAACAACACTTCCAAATCATGAGGACGGTGACTTGTAGGGTAATCTTGAGATGGAACTGTTCCCAAGTGTTTGCTCTTCACTTTTTAGTTGGCAGATGTTGTGGCTTTAAAGGTACTGCTACTGAGCCCCTCATGAGTTGTAATGTGTCGTGTAGATGGTATAGTTTGCACATGTGGTAGGGGGAATGATTGAAAGATGTTCTGCCAGTCATACAGGCTGTTTTCTCTTAGGTAGTGTTGAGCTTCTTGATTGGAACTGCTCTTGTGCAGGCAAGTGTGTGTTTTAGATGAGGGTCAGGTGGTGAATCACTCACAAAATAATGTCCAGTCTGTGACCTGCACTTGTATTTATACATCAGTGTTTAGTTAAGTTTCTGGTTTGTGTGAACTCCCAGGAAATTAATGGTGGGAAATTCTGTGATAGCGATACCAGGTCAAGGAAATCTTGTTAAAATTCCACTTATTGGTGATGCTCATTGTATCAAAAAGTGCACTTATCTTAATAGCTCAAGCCTGAATGTTGTCTAGGCCTTCTGCATGAGGCCGTAAACTTCTCAATATCTCAGGAGTTGAAATTGAACTGCAGGATTATTATTGAATATCTTCACTATAAAGCAGCTAAAGTTGGCTGGGCGCACAACCCCGCCCTTTGGACCTCCTGCAGTTGTTTCCAGTGAAGACGACCATCTTCCTTTGTGTGTGACACCAGCCACTAAAGTGTTTTTCCCCCCATTTCCCATTGGCTGTTTAATATTGATCTAGGTCAAATGCTGCTCCAGTGTCAGATGTATCCACTCCTGCCTCACTTCTGGGACAAGGCTGTGATGTCTGAAGCTGCATCATGTTGCTTATTGGTGAGCAGGTATTGCTTTGTAGCTTCTATCAATGATACCCACCACCTCTGGAGCAGTGATTGGTGAGGACTGATTTGTACTTTGAACGACATGTATCAGGGCACTCCCTCACTTTATCAGGGATATGCAGTGTTGTGGCTGCACTAATAACATCCTCTGTTTGTTATACTATCCTAACTTTGGCACATCAACATGTAAATGGTGGGTGCAGCACTAAAGTGCAAAATGAAGTCAGCAATGGTTATTATAAACTTAGTTCTACAACTTTCTGTTTTAGTACTTAATCTATCTTTAAACAAGAAATAGAAATTTTCAAGTGTAGGCAAATTGCATACAAAGCTAAGATTTCAGCAAATGCCATTGTCAGATTCATTGTGATTTTTTAAAAATCTGCCTTTTATAAGTTTGGGACATTAACTTGTAAGAATAATGGTATTTAACAAATCAGAATATTGATTATTCTGACTTGGACATTTAATAGTTCAGTTTTGAGTGGGTCTTGTTCACAAATGCTTGTACTTTTTGTAAGAAGAAAACTGACTATTTAAATGGAATGTATACTTTGGATCCATTGCTGGAGGTCTGAAGTACAATTATCCAAACATCAAGACAGGCTGTGCTCCATGCCCGAATACTTTTATAAACGATCGGTTTTGATAGAATGTCAGATGACACAATGATGACTCTGAGCTGCTGTGTGTATGCTTTATCTTCCTTCTGCATTTGTAAGTTGATTACTTTAAATACATGCCCTGCTCTCCCAGCCCCAACCAACAAAGCAGCAGTTGCCATTTGAGTTGATTCTAAAGTGTCATCTGTTTTGTTTTTTTTTGAAAAAGACTTTAGCAAAGCAAATCTAAATGTCAGTCATTTCAGAATTAAAACCTGCCTAGTTATTTAAAGTTGGCTCATAAGTAACTACATTATATTTTTATGCCCTCTTACACTTGTGTCCAACGGCATTGACTAAAATATGCATCAAATCTTTTTGAGCCCAAATAATCTTTTTTTTGTATTCCTAACAGGATAGTATCAACTTGCTGTTGGAAGCAGTGAAAACACGGAATGAGGAACTTGCCCAGACCTGGAAGAGATCAGAACAGTGGGCTACTATTGAACAGCTCTGCAGTAAGACAAATGAGGGGATGGGTATTGGCAGTAGTTTAAACATTTGTTGTAAAACTGTGCGAGTTGCTGAGCAATTGCATCATTGTTTCACACATGAGTCCATTAATGTGCATATTCAGAGGTATAAACAGTTATTCTATTATATCTGGAATCATAATTGAGAATATGAATTTCTTGCACACTTTCTCAATGATAAAGCCAATGAATTAAAAAGTAGATGGTTATTAAGTAGGAAGTGAAAACACTGTGGCAGCAACTAGATGAATCCCTTTTTAACTTATTTAAACGGCCCTTCATGAATGAGATTAGAGAGTGAGTAGATGAGGAGCTGTTGTGCTCTGGCTTTGATCATTGATGTCTCTTTAGAAGTCTAATCAAAGTTGGAGCTCTTGAGTTAGGAACCAGGAAATTGTTCGTTTACCACTCTGACCCTATATTTATGGAGATGTGTGGAGCATCAGATTGAGCCAAGCTGAAACCCACTTATGAGAGGTCTGGGGTGGAGGCCCAAACCTGAATGTTAGCAGCTGAACTAAAATGCCAGAGGGTTCATGACATTTAGGGAACTACATCTCACAAAGGAATCAATTCCTTCAGGCCACAGTGAAAATGGCCAGTGTAGTGTTTATGGTAGCTGGCTCAAAAGTTGGAAATTTGAATCCCACAAAAGTAAGACTTGAAATTGAATTCAATAGATTGATTTGCAGGCTATCGCCAGGAAGGAATTACTGAGAAAGTTGGTTCATTGTTCAGAAGAGTGAAACTACCTATTCTGTCAGGTCCACATTACATGGTTCATTCTTGCTGCACACTCAGTTAATCTATTCACTGAGCATAATATCAAAATCTACTAATTGTCAAACAAACCAGGGCTGAGGAAAGAGGTAAAAAATTTATTTCTGGGATGCATTTTGCAACATTCCAAACACCATTGTGGCCAATGAAATACTTTAAAATGTAATAAAAACTGAAAATGTTGGAAATGTTAGCAGGTCAGGCAGTATCTGTGAAAAGAGAAATGGGATTAACATTTCGGATTGAAGACCCTTCATTGGAACTGGGAAAGTGGGAAAATAAGTGACTTTTTTTTAAAGTGTAATCTATGTTGTAATGTAGGATGTTTGCCAATCTTGCCTGCATTTCAATACTAAGTAAACATTGTTACATCAAAAAGACTTTTTAAAAAAGATGCAAGTAAAATTGGTAAATGAGCTATCTTTCATTTCCCCCCAAAGTGTTTCTCTTTTTAGGCTTCATTACAAAAACCTGACACTGAAAATCAGCAACGTATCACCGGACCTTTCTAATGCAGCCCTTAAAATAAATTTAATATGCAAGAGGCTTACTCTTCAAATGATTTCTTCTTGCTTAGTTGCTCCATGAACACTATCTCATTAGTCTTTTTTCGCACTATTTATTTATTTTTGTAATTTATAGTAACTTATGTCTTTGTCTTGCACTTGTACTGCTGCCACAAAACAACAAATTTCATGGCATTTGTCATTGATAATAAACTAATTTTGATTTTGCAGATTTCTTGATCGTGGTTTCCCATTTTCCCTGCTTTTTGGATTCTGTAGTAGTAGATACATGGTGTGGAGCATACACAAAGTCTAAATACTGTTTGACTCAATTATGATTTAGTGTTGCCCTTAATTTGAAATCTAGCATTATATTCAATTTGTATAAAACTACACCAGGGGTAGTTTATAATAGCCAATTAACCTCTAACAAGCATGTCTGTGGGATGTGGGAGAAAACTGGAACCCCTGGGGAAAACCACAAGAACGTGTAAATTCCACACAGGCAGCACCCTCGGGCAGGATTGAACCTAGGTCTTCGGAGATGTGTGGCCGCAGTGGTAACTGCTGTGCCACCTATCAGTATAATTCTGAAACTGAGTATATTTTGTGGAAACTTTGAGTATATTTTGTGCCTCTGTCTTACTGTTAGTCTTGGGCTTTACATCACCTAAATAGATTTTATGTTGAATGCAACAGCTCACACACTTGCTTGTGTATACTTTAATGTTCTGTGGTCCAGTTGCTAATCGGTAGCTCTCTGTTTGCAGGTACAGTGGGTGTTCAAGCACCCAGTGCTTCAGATTTTGATGCAATGGGAGGATCCCAGCAGTCTACTCCCACAGCTATGTGGTCCTGTAGACACTGCACCTTCATGAACCAGCCAGGCACTGACCAATGTGAAATGTGCAACCTACCCAGAACCTAGTCAGCAGCAAATGAAAGCCTAATCTAGCCCTACCTTTTTGACCCTTTTCCAATATGGTAAGACAATAAGGTGGCTACCAGGACATTTTGGATCCAGCAAGGAAATTCTACAAGTGAAATTGTACTCTTGAGATCTGCCTGAACTTTATTGATAGATATTAAAAGGAAGCAATTACTAAATACAACTTTCACTTATTTTCTTCCATACTTTAATTGAATGGTTTCTGAAAATGTTCACTCTTTGTATAAAAAAAAAATTCTTAAATGGGTAAATTAAAGACACTTGTGTTCATTACATGATATTTGGAGCTAAAGTCTCAAACCCAGCTTGGCAGGTGTTGGCTAGTGAAAGTTAGGATTTCCAATGTAGTGAATATCTCTCCAAACGTAACTATCTCAAAAAAAAAACCAAAAAATGTTTTGCTTTTTGCTATATCCAATATCAGTGGTTGTAGCAGACTGAAGATACAGAGCCATGAATATATGTTACTGCAGTAATTATTTGGAAGAGGCAATAGAGACTTCAACAGTTAAGATATTTACTTGATAGCAGTTACTTGTTTAGATAATCCATGACAATTTCCACAGCCTTGAAAACAGCACCTCCTCGTTGACGGTCTTAGAACTGTCATATAATTGAATGTTAACATTTTAGCACTGAATTAGGCTTGGTGCTTAGAACATACTGTACATGGAACTTTAGATCAACTTGAAATACAATATTAACTAGCATTTTAACTATTTTTAAAATATTGGAAAACAGTTAAATGTATTTCAGTGGATTAGAGGATGTAGGGGGTTAGCTTTTTATATTGGCCAGTATATAATGTACAAAACATTATATATAGCTTTAAGCTGATGTCCAGTTGCCTATTGCACTACCAGTATTATTCTGTTTTGGTGAACTATCCTGAGGAATTGTTGGGATGTAATTAAAGGTTTAAAAAAAACTAAAAAATATTATTTGTTATAACTAGTATGTGGATTAGAAATTGATACAGATGTATCATTGCAGGCTTGAAAATCAGTTGCATTTTGTTTTCATTTGTCAAGGCTAGCTTTATAACAATATACTGGAGGAACTCAGCAGATCGAGCAGCATCTGTGGAAAGAAAGGAACTGTGAACCTAACCTGATGCAGGGTTTCAACCTGAAATGTTGACAATTCCTTTCCTCCAATTGATGTTGCTCAACCTGCTGAGTTCCTCCAACAGATTGTTTGTTGCCCCAGATTCCAGCATCTGCAGTCTCTTTTGTCTGAAGCTATATAGTAGATTGGTTGTCTGAGGAGACTGCGGTTCTTTTCAAACTGTGCAATGAACCAACATTTAATCTTTAAACTGATTTTAAACAAAAGTAATGTCAAAAAAAGGTGTTAGTACTTCAACAGTTGATCTCCCAGCAGCTTTTACTAATAAGCTGACCCAGAAAAATGGTGGATGAAATGCTTCCTTTACACCTTGATGCAAAGGATTCATGACTGTACCTAACACCTGGCCTTTAACCACATGTTCAGTAAAGTTTGTGAGGAGATTTCAGCCAATCTTTGACATGTACAACAAGCATCTCCTGAGGAATAAAATTGATGCCCTACCTCCCACTGACAGTGTATGGGTATGTACCTCACAGCTGAGAGAATAAGAATGGGTGTTTTGTGCCAGAAGGTTAGAGTAACCTTGTATGATGTGGCCTGATGCCATCCTTGAGTAGGATTGTATTTCGGGTAACAGAATAATTTGCCTTACACTTGTAGGACCATCTCTTGCCACTTCTTGATCACGATGCCTATCAAATGCTCATAATATGGCATTTTCAGAATTCTTTGCCTCATGCTTTTTTTTTAAAAAAAAGGCTAACTGGAAGTGAAATGTGATCAAAATGGATAGAAGCACAACATAAAAACAATTCCTAAAGTTTGCTGTTTGGTCTGTTAGCTTTGATGCTCATGCAGTATACTCTAATCTGGAAGTTTGTTTGTTTTTCCATGTTGAGGTTGTTTAAAATGGGGGAAATCTTATCTTCCAGGTAGTTAGAAAATCTGATAAGATGATGAATATGACTGTACAGATTTCTGACTAAATATATTATTGTTTACCTGGAAACTAGTAAGAAGTTAGTATGTCTCTGCTAGACATAATAGTGCAATATAGCTTAACATATGTCAGCGACCTCAAGTTCTACTCGAGTGCTGATTAGAATTCCTTCTGTACATCTCCTACTGTTGATTTAGACCAGTGAGAAGGGACATAGTATTTAGTGTATATTGGGAAACAATCTGTATTGTACTGAAACAAAAAGATGAACAATTTACAAGAATTGAAATGAGTGCTTGTTCAATGAAAATTTCTTAATTGTGAGCAGAGGAAGCATTTGACTTGATGTAGTGATATTTGAGCCAGTCATTTATATATTCTGATATCAATAACTTCAAACTAGTTCATTTCATTTGCTTATAGGAATAAAAACAGAATAAAACTGCAAAAGAATACTACTAAAAGCAAGCAAGTTAAAGACCAAACAGTTGGCTGTAGCTGTTTTTGTACCTCTGTTTTTAAGTTTGCCACGTTCAAATGTCTTGGGGTGAAATGTGAGATTCAGTAGTTCAGTTTCCGATTAGTGAGGAGATAAAAGTCCTCTTTTATCAATGTAATAAGTAAACTCTCATTAATTTAAATGAAGCTGAAATGTTTCACCCCTTTATCTGCTGCGGAAAAGAGAAGTAGGACTTTAATAGTTAAGACATTAATGCAACCAACTTATCACGTGCTAACTAGTGTACATCTTGATAATGAAGTGGTTCTTGCTGACAAATGGAGACTCTTCCCTGGAAGATAGATACTTGGCTAACGGTACTTTCATTGAATCATAAGATAAGGTTCAATCAAAGCTCGGGTGCCGTAACCTCAGCCTCCTTTTAAAGCAACCATATGCTGTTCACTTTGTGCATGTCTTTTATTTACTCAAATTGTGGCACAATTTGATGGGATTTTCCAATATGCACAGTTAGAAAGTAGGATTCCATTGCATATCCATGTATTTACAATCTTTGCATTACACGTCAATTATCTCAGTAGGCCAGAAATGCATTGTAGCTTTCGCTGGTTCATAAGAACTGATTTACTTGAACATAAACATCTAGGAAAAGTTTCCAGAGGCCTGTTACTTGTTCACATTATTATACAGTGTATTTCTATTCAAAGTTTTATTTTATGAATTATGAATTCCATTTGGGCAATTTAAGTAATTCTGATTAACTTGGGAAGGACCTTGATGTGGTGGGGGAAATTAGTCTGTATTAATGGATTTAAACCAATCTGTGAATCAAAGGGAATACACAACACATCCCAATATGTAACATCTGCAGTAAATCGTACAAAATTTAACAATTCTGCGAACCTATCAATTGCAAGATTGCAAACTTGTCCATTGCATTGGAAACAATTAATTTCCTTTTTTGTGTACAAGTTTTGCCATAACTTTTGTTTCAGTCATGGTGCTTCCTGTTTCCTATTTTCACAATGGCTTCTTGTTGGCATTGGCCACCATCTCTGTCTCCGTGATTAACTTTGTTGTCGTTAGTTTTATAAACTAAACATGACATAACTGCACAGGTGCTCACACAAATCCCAATGCAGGTTTTAATACTTACATTTTCTAGTCACAAGTATCATGTGCTTAATCCAAACATGTCCAGAGAAAGCTCTTGCCTGGAACGTAGGTCTTGAAAGTGTACGTATGGATAGTTTGGATTTGAATGTCTAGTTAGATATGTTATCATTCAGGAGATGAGGGCAAATTATAATCTGTCCAATACTTCCACTGAAAGGCAATTGCATGGAGGCAAGAACTTTCAATGCAAGAAGTCAGGGGTCCAAGGTAGGTTTCTGCCATTAACCCGCTAAGAACACGCAAGAGTGCAACAGATAATGACTGCTTTAGAGCAACCTCAACAGGGTTAGAGTGCAGAGTGTTACACAATTAAAATTATGGGGATGCACTATTTCAAAAAAAATGGATCGTCTCTTAACAATGTTAAGTAACTTAATCTGAAGCATAAAAACCTATGAAGTTGGACACTGAAATTCTCAATGTTGGAATATATTCTGACTTTGATTCCAGACTTACTTAAATTGTCATCTGAAGTTGTGACTTCTGCAGTGGTTGAATGGAAATAATTAATAAAGCATAGGTTCTATGTGATGTCGCCCTGTGTTTATTAAGCCTTAGACTACCAACAGGGCAAAGCAAGAAAGAACTTAGCAAAGTGTTTCTCATGATCTCAGCATTCATAGCAGTTTACAGCCTCTGAAGCACATTGGAAGTATTGACTCCAGTTGGGGAGCCCACAAATAATAATAACCAAATGAACTGTCTTAGTATATTTATCACCAAGAACTGCTGAACAGAAAAAGGCTCAAGAATGGCAGAACCAACCACTTGTCAAAGTAAAAAGGTATTGAAACATTGCTGAGAATCTTCTGGTATTCCATAACACACTGTAAATGGAAGTAAGAAAACCAATATGACTTGTTGAAACTTGATGGTACTGATGATTGGCAGCATACAGTGGCATTTTCTTTGGAAATTTTGAATCTGTTTAAGAGGACAAACAAAGGAAGGCTGTGGCATCAAGGTAGAGCCATATGTGCTTTTAGTCTGTAGACTTGATCAGTTGCTTCAGTTGTGAGACTGAGTCAGTTGCATTGTGAATTTATGACATGTTCAGAATAAATGCATGAACAATACTGACACATTAATACAGATGAAACTTGCCATTGTTAAAGGTGTTCTCCTGTGATTAGTGTGTATAAGACATCGATAGATACTACTAAGGATGAAATTCCTTCATTGCTGTGATCAAATTCAAAATGGCTGCATCATGAGCCCAAAAACAGATGCAGTGCCACATCAAATAGTGACAAGTTAATTTGATGTGAAGGGATTTACAATATCCTGAGTGAATTGATGAGGTGTGCTAAGTACAAACAGGTTTTTACAGCCCTTGAAAGAATCATCCTCTCGATTTTCACCATGCTATTCTAACAGCTGTTACATAGCTTTTAGATACTGATGTAGCAAAAATGATTTTATTCTGAGCAAGAGAATGCTTTAAAATAAATGCCACATGCATCTGTATATTGCTCTAATCCAATTTTATGGAATCTTGCATTAGAATAAATCCTTTGATGGTTGGGGGGGGGGTAGAAGTATTTGTTGTAAAATGCATTGGAGTATTTCTGATTAATGGGTATCCTCCACACATTACATGGTATTTATTAGTCACAATCTGTTTTTTCCTGTTATTTCCTTACAACAATTGTGTTAAAGATTTTGCTTATTTGTATAATTTCACTTTTTCAAAAAAATTCTCCACATCTAAGTTTTTTTTGCCTCTCTCAAGAAACCGCTGGTACAGGAGCATGCAATCCAATGAAAATAGAAAGTAGGCTTTTCTCATCCAAGATTCGACACAACAAATGTCTTGAAGCACAGTCATAGATGAGAATTTTGTGGACAGCAGGATTTTGTGAATGTCAACAAGATGAATTGCTATCAACTTCATTTTGATGAGTGCCTCAATGTTACTCGGAATGCAAAGTGAATTTACCTTGGATGACGTCCTTCAGTGGAGACCATGACAATTTAGCCTTCCAAATTAGTATTGTATCAAAGTAGATTATTACTCATTCTCAGGCGGTGGGGCTTAAGTGCAATGTTTGCAACTCATGAAGTGAATTTTTTTTTACCAAATCCTTCGCTCTGAAGTCCAGGAATGCAGAGCTCGTTTAGGAACCAGACAGACACAAGTTCATGATAACTGAACTCAAATCTATTTTCCACCAGTTGAAACAGATGCATTACATTATGATAGGATATATAACTGCTATTTTTAAACCCCTGTTCTGTAAAATTTCCTTCAAAACCAGCATCTTGATTCAATTTTGAAATAACTACCACATTGCAGCTCTACTAATCTCTGCAACCGGAGTCAACGATGTGCAATGCAGATCATTATCTGCATTAGCTGAACAACTGAGCCATTATGAAATTTTCACCTCTTTTGTTCTTGTACACTTGTAAGAATGTTGCTGCTATATTTTATAAGGAATTCTGGATTATGGAATTCGCATTATTGGAACTCAAATAAAATATTCTTAAAGAGACTATCTCCCACTGTGCTGAAATGTAGAGGTTGAATGCATTGTATGGTGCTTGTTTCGGCTAAGCAGCAATCTAACCAAATTAAGTCCTGAAGAAGGTCAATGTTTCAGGTCAGGACCCATCTATTTTTACCCACAGATGCTCCCTGGCCTACTGAGTTCCTCCAGCATCTTGTTTCTTCTTCCCCCAAATTAAGTGTATGATAACAAACTTGATGGACTTTCTATTATCCTTCTGTTTAATTAGTGTGCAGGAGGAAATGTGGATGAATGTGAGGGTTTGAAATCCACAAAGAATGAAAAGTTTAATTTTAGAAATTGGATTTCTTTCTTGTACTCAGTTATTTTGTAAAGGTGAAAGTTTCCTCTTCATCAAGGACATGGAAGACACCAAGCACAGGAATTCCCACCAGTGCCAAGGGCACTTGGGATGCTGTGGCTAGGGCAAAGTAAACATCAGATGGG
>JARFYF010000050.1:15586521-15598877 GCA_030265395.1 Rhina ancylostomus
GTAACCCCCAACCCCTGTGGCCCACAATCCAGAGCTGGGATATAACAATTCTTGTATAGCAGTTCAGTAGGGATGGGGTGGAGCTCTCTTCCTTGTGTAGCTTTGAAACACTCTGGATACACTCTTCAGTTGCACGGTGGCAACGTGGAAAATATGTGGAAGCAAGCAATGAGCATTGAGCCATACAGCAGGCCTCAGAACTTGTAGAAGAGGATGGGTTAAGTATTGAGGCTGATAATTCTGCCATGAAATTCTTCCAAGGCTCTTTGCAGTCTTAAGTTGTCTGAGCTACAACATTTCAGGACTAACATTGCTACATGTTGATTTCATTTTCAAGTTTTTCACAAACCAGTCCTGAGGTTTTACTGATTTGGATAGTGATGTATGCTCAGCTTTATACTATTTCCTAAACTCATTTTGCAGGAGCTTTTTATGGTCCACTATGAGAGTAGACTTTCATCTGGCTTGGCTCCCAGCCTCTTGCTGCTCATTGTTTCTGATCAGTGTATTAACCTCCTTTTTCCCTACCCTCCATTCCTGCCAAGTAATTTGAGATTTGAACTGTTTCCCCAAGTTTCACACAGGTTTTTCTGTGTCACCTTTATTCCTAGTCCTCTTTTAAAGGACTGTTTCTTTTCAATTGTATTCCATTTTATAGATTTGTCATTCATCCTCATTTGCTACAATGTTTGCATTTTATTGGGTTCAATTAGAAAAAAATTCTCCATTCTGTATGGAGTATACAAGCTAAATCTGGATGCATGGTAATAAAACAGTTGGAAATTAACAGTATTCCATTCCCAGTAGTCTGCAGCATAAATGTCCTGGGCTCAGTGCCTGGTTTCAGTCAGCTTTCTCGGATGAAGAAATAGTAATTGGCTAAAAGTGGTCCTTGCCGTATCTAGGTTATCTTTCCCTCCTGATCACTGTCCACTGAACCTGTGCCAGGTACACAAAATGAGATTAGCTGTGTTATCTTTGTGGCAGCAGCACTTGGCATCTAAGCACTAGTGAAGATTGACTATTTAAATGAAATGCCAAAAAGCAGCATGTTTCTTTGGAAATGCACCCTGGCCCCAGGAGGGATGATCTTTTTTTCCCCTAATTAGCAGCAGCATGTGGATGACTGTTGAAGGAAACTTGCTCAAAAACATTATATTGCAATATACTTCAGTATAATGAAAATTGATGTTGAAAATATCACTGATTGCTGATACAGTTAATAAAGTGAATAACTTTGTTATGCTTTTATTTTCCCCTGCTTTTCAAATATAATTATACCATTTCGATGAATGGAGATAAGTTCTTGGTGAATCTAATATTCCAAATTGAAATGCCAATACATAAATCCATCCTCCTGGAATACCGGATAATTGCACAAGGATATCAGTGCCAGCTCATTGATTTGGCTGAGCTCCACCCCAGTTCTTGGACTGACTTCTGAAGCAACTTGAAATCTGCAAACTTTGAAACTGATCTATGCTCTTAAGTCCTATATGCATCTAATGAAACCCTCTGTTCACTCGCCCCTCATGAAGCCTTCTCAGCTGTCTGTGTCATTGTTTTCTCCTGTTGGTCTAGACTGGGAAGTAAGGTTTATTTTTAAAAAAGGAGACGTTAAACATTGTGTACAGGTAAAAGTAAAATGAAATGTTTCTTCAGCTGGTTAAGGTGCAGTGCTCAAGGTAAAGAAAAATAACTGCTATATGGGAAGGCAAAAGTGCTGAAGGCTGGAGTTTTTCAGATGTTGTAGCAAAGGGAAAGACTGAGGGATGACCTGAAGGTCATCAGGGTAATGAAGGGATTTGATAGGGTAGACATTGAAATATTTCCAGGGAATCCAGAAGAAAGGCCACAAATAAATCTCAATACTGAAGCTCCTGTCAGAACTTTTTTTTCGCCTGAGGAGTGGTTCAAACATTGAACTTGTGATCAAAGCGAGCCATTGAGCTGAATGGCTTAGATCCATTTAAGGGAAGCTAACTAAGCACATGAAGGAGAAAGGAATTGGATGAAGATGTGTCTTGTGCTGAGTACATTCACCATTTGTCCTGTTGGGCCATTACTCTGTTGTAAATTCTGTTGTTGAGTTGCTTAGTTAACAGATGAGCTTTTATTTTGTATTGTCTGTGATATGTGAGTGCATTGAGCAGGTGGATCTTATTGATGCAAAAATGGCCTTTGAATCCTCAAAATGCACTGGGATCTTATGTGTGCATATTTATTCGGCAGGGTTTTGAGTGGAAGCACTAACTGGGTTAAGTGAGTCCCACCATTTCATTGCAATGGGTAGGCCTTGGGTGAAATGTTGACATATTAATACTACTATCCCGTTCTTTCTCTGCACTGCAGAGCCACAGGAGGGAAACTGGCCTTTTGGCCCACCTAGTCCTCACCAACTATCAGTCAACCATTTTACACAGAATCTGGGATCAACCTAGGATTTATCACTCACCTACACATTGGGGGCAATTTACAGTGGCCAATTAACCTACCAAGTTGCATGACTTTGGGCCATGGGAGGAAATTGGAGCAACCAGAGGAAACCCACATGGAGAACATATAAACTCGACACACACAGCTCCTTTGGTCAGGATTGGACCCGGGCCTCTGGCGCTGTGAGGTGGTGGCTGTACTACTTGTGCTACTGAGCTGCAATGAGATTTTCAGGAAATTACATTTGTCTCGGGAGAGTTAGGATCAAGTGTAGTCTTGACTTTAGGTGAATCCAGATTCAGAAATGGGATAAATAGAAGAGATTAATGAACTGACATTATTTCATGGCTATTCTATCATAGATGATCTTTAGTGAGGTTATCAACTCACAATGAAACAATGTTAATATTTTGGAAACTAGTGAAAGTATTATTCTGTAACTACTCCCAATGTTGACAGAGTGTGCTACAGGCATTAGATCTTTAATATAGAGATTATTGCATTTTTTTGCAGATAGTATAGCAGAAAAGAAGCTTGAGAGTGTTCTTGTGTTAAAAGTTAGCGTGGTATGGATGTTACTTTAATTACTCGGATGCAATATAAATAACACAAGCAGATAAATCTTTTTAAAGTAGTTTCGGAAATCTAGCCCAGTGCAAAAGTCGCCGTTTTGGAGCAGTACCTGGGTAACCCACCACTGCCAGAAATATTTTTTTCTGGTGAATTTCCAGCCGAGGTCCCTCTCATGCTACAGATTTGAGGAGCAGAGCAGCTCTCCCCCGTCCGCCAGTTAATGTTTAGCATGAATCTATATCGCTAAAATAGAAAATCTAGTGATGATCACGGTGCTGTCTGTAGGAGCTTGCTGCGCACATATAGGCTACTGAAGTAACTTCATTTTGAAAGTATTCCATTGGTGGCCAAACACTTTACTATGTCTGAGGTAAGAAAGACGCTACATCAATGTGTTTTTATATGAAATGTTCAGTATGCCACCATACTGAGCGTAACATTAATTTGCTAGCTGTATGTGGTTTGTGTGAGGAATGTAAGTCATGACCTAACTTCGAGTACAGATAGTTTTAAGGAAGGCGTCAGAATTTTTAGGTACAAGGATATAAACAAACTTCCAGAGCTATTGATGGAACAGAATTATTTGATGCTGAGATCAACCGCCAAAAGAGATCATTTGAAATCTGCTGAGTAATAAAATCTATGAATACCTTGATGCTAATAAAATCTAATTGGAGTATAGTTGACAGGTTTGCTTTGAATTGGACTATCAGGAGTGGCACAGATGCGAATTATTTTCTCCGCTGTCCTGTTGTCTCGCCGCCTCTCTGTGCGCTTTAGAAACGGGCGAGTTTCATTCACCCACTAAATTGCCAACATTACATTAAATGGAAGGAGTCTGAAAAAAACGCCCCAAGATGTTGTGCTTTAATTGTTTTTTTTGGACATTCTCAAGTATTGATTGTTGTATTCTTTGTGTGTGTGCGTGTGTGTTTCTGGACGATGGTCTCAGCGCAAAGAATAGGGTTTGATTTCACCCTGCAGGTAAATCGGGAGCTGAGAGAGTGAGGGACCCGAATGGGTTCCCGAAACTCAATACCGACAAAATAAGGGGCATCAGCAGGTGGTCCCATGCGCCAGATGTATAAGAGTATGAGGCTAAGGCCACGGGAGATGGATCTGACCGTGAAGCAAAGACCAAGATTTCAGGGCAAAGCAGACCTCTTAAAATAAAATTGTACAATGCATTTTATCTCTTCCTGAACCAGCAATGATTCTAGTGTGTGGGGCTTTTCCCAGTATCTGTCAACGCGATAAAACAATTAGGAGATTTTTTGATGTCCTGGATCATTGTAGTCCCTATATAGTGAAGCCCAGAGTTGCGAGAGGTTTTTAATTCTGGCCACATTAAGTTGAGATCTTTTGACCGCTGCACAAACCCTGATAATGTCCCCCCTCCCTCCCCCCCAAACCTGCTGCAGGGGGAATATTTATTGATGTTACAATTCATCTCCAAGGATATGAAAGCAACGTTGCCGGGGCATTTACTACACGGTCCTCTGGAGACACGTGTTTCATCTTAACAGAACGCAGCACATTTCCAGGGTTGTATTCACATTGTCGACCCTCCGTCCTGAGGAAGGGGGCGGGAGGCTCGGAGCTGCCGGACTGGGGCTGAGAGCAGCGGCGGGGACAAAGGTTTTCCAAATAAGCCCAGGAAAAAAAGTAGTTGGGAAGCGGGCTGACATTATTTGTAGGTTAATTTTTAAAGTAGACTTGAAGAAGCAAAAGTGAAAATTACAGAGCGGCGGCCGTGTTGTTCAAATTCTGTTTCAATCAAAGCTGAAGTCATTAGAAGGTAGAGTTTCGGGTGGTGGTGCGGGGTGGGGGGGGGGTGAGAGAAGAGGCTGTAACATGTGTTTAAGGTGAAGGTGAGTGCGGATCACTTCAGCTCCTGCACAGTGCGCAGGGGACGGTGCTCAGACCAGCGAGTGGAGTGTGGAGTGAGCTCAGATCTAACGCCAAACATTCCTCTTGTAGATCCAGATGGAGAAGCTGGTGTTTCTGCTGCTCTTGGCTGCCGCCGTTTCGGCTCAGAGGAACCGAGGATGGGACCACAGATCAGACGGTAAGCACGTCTAAAAGCCGAGTATCGGCTTTCCTGGAGCAGTCGGCTGCTGTGAGCGAGGCTTTGTTTCTGGCGAGGTGCAGTGGAAATGCGCTGTCCCGCGTTATTCCCGGAACAAATGTGACTATTTGAACCACTGGGCCCCTCCAAGGGCTGACTCCTTGCAATGTACTTGATGTTGAAAACTGATCTCTCCAACTCTCAGTCCAAACCGTAGGTGAGCGCCAGAATGGGATTAAGGCAATGGAGAAGACATTCACGGAAAATTCATTCGTGAATTTCTTCATAAATACCAAAATATATTAAAATCAAAATCTAATTTTTTTTTGCGTTAGGCTACACAACTCTAATAACCAGCAGAGAAAGGGTAGGAATGCTGGGCATGGCAATACTGAGATGTTCGGTGGTAGATGCGGGTTTTCCCAGCCGCCCGTTGCTCTGTTCTTCCCCGTCAGGTTATGAAGATGCACAGCTCTTTTATATAAGCGGGTTTCAAAAATCAGTTATATAACTTTTTCCATCTCAGTATCCAGCTCAGCATGATATTCCCAAGCATTCGATTCCTTTAAAATAAAAGGGAATTCACATTTTGGGAGGAAAAAAAAACAAACACTTTGGACAATCGCTGGCGTATTCCTCGGTGGGTTGATGCTAATCCTTTGCCAGTTGTGCTGCTAATTGCAAGTGAATTATCATTTGCAATTCCAATGTCCTAGATATTTGGGATCCAATAGAAGATGCCCATTAGTTTACTCTGCAGACAGGACGGAGCACCATGTCCGGTGGTTAATCTGGCAGCCTGGGGGCTCTTCTCAGTAATTGCTCTTATGGTGAATTCTAGTTTTCAATGTGTGGGTGGAACCAAGTAGAGGTGAGGACATCCTAATAACTGTGAGTCTGCACTAGATCTTTCAGTGAGCTGAATAGAGAATTAGGGGCATTTTGTAAGGAGTATATATTTCTAATGATATCTTTTGTGCAAATCCTACTGTTTTGTTGAGCTCTCCACAGAGTGGCAGGTTCAATTACACTATCTTAAAGGTACTTTAGTATTGAGAAAAAATGTGTTAATATTTATTCCTGTTACCTATTATGGGGTTGTAATCAATATTGACAGTCAAGAAATAAATAGTAACAAAGGTAGAAGACTGGTTAAACAACAGGAAATAGATCAGTAGTGAGAAGTTGTTTATTGGACAGGAGGGGAGTCTACAGTTGGTTTCTCCATCGATTCCACTAGGCCCACTGCTTTTCTTGATATACATTAAAGATTTGGACTTGGGTGAACAGGGCACAATTTCCAAGGATGCAGATGAGACAAGACTTGGAGACATAGTGAGGTGTGGGGAGGATAGAAGATGTGGACAAGCATTTTGGTAGGAAGAATGATAAGAAGCAAGATAAAGGAAAGGGCACGTTTCTAAAGGGGTGCAAAACCAGGTTCCTGGATATAGTTGTGCAGATCTCATTGAAAGTAGCAGGGCATATTCAGGAATTAGTTCAATAAGGACCCCAAGCTCTATAAATAGAGCACGCTGCTGCCTGTAAGGAGTTTATATGTTCTCCTGTGTCTGCTTGGGTTTCCTCTGGGTGCTCCGGTTTCCTCCCACATTCCAAAGATATACGGGTAGGTTAATTTGGGGTTTAAAAAATAGGCGGTGTGGACTCGTTGGGACGGAAGGGCCTGTTACCATGCTGTAAATAAAATTTTAAACATTTTTAAATTTTATAAATAGAGGCATGAAGTGCAAAGGAATGGGCCTTTAATTGTGGCCAAACCAGTGTCTTATAGACCACCTAAGGAGATATGAAAACTTTAGAGAGGGTTCAAAGAAATTTACTAAGGTTATTCCAGGGATGAGGGGTGTAAATTATGTGGATAAACTGGAGAAGCTGGGGTTGTTCTCCGAACAGAGAAGGTAGCGAGGAATCTGAAAGATGTTTAAAATCATGAAAGTTGTATAGAAAGAGGAGATAGAGGGAAACTGTTCCCATTGGTAGAGGAGTTAGGATCTTGGGGGAAAACAAATGAAAGTGATTGGCGAAATAACTTCTTTTTGCACAGCAGGTGGTTAGTGCAGGGATGCTGAGGGTGGCAGTGGAGGCAGATTCAGTTGCAGCATTCAAAAGGGACCTGCGTAACTTTCTAAAAGGAAATAATCTGTGGAGCTATTGGGAGAGACTGGGGAATTGGGAGAAGCTAGATTGTTCTTACTCTAACCTTTCTCTCATTCTGCTAAAGTTAACATTTTTGAGTTGATCTTAAGTTTCATAACTGTCCAAAACATTGTCCTTGTGGCATTCATTACAAGCTCTGCCATCACCATTATCTCCATGCAGTTTTCATCTAATTAATGAACATTTACCCTTGCTTCAGTGGTGTAACTTCTTCTTAAATACATTTTTAAATGTTTAGTCTGTAGAGAGTAAAGGCCACTGGCAGCTCATTAGGAATTGCATACCTTGCGCAATATTTTCAGTTATTTATTTATTTGTTTGGCAAAATAAAGTTTCTAATTTGTGGATTATTTTAATTGAAATGTTCAGAACATAGAAGATACATGATGATGTGCAAAGCTGAGATATGTGAAATATATTAATTCATAATTTCATATTCTACTCAAGCAGTGCAAAGTCTAAATTTGTTCTTCATATTTTATTATGACGTGGCAAGAGGCCGTTCCACCCATCAAGTCTATGCCAGCTCTCAGAGCATCCCCATCAGACCCATATCCCCACTTATTTTCCTGTAACCTATTTTCTTTCACATGCCCATCAATTCCCCCCACCTGCGTGCTTATTTTCTGGCAGCTGTTAAAATGCACCCTTACCTCTGATTCTGCTATCAGCTACCTACATTAGGGGTAATTTACAGTGGCCAATTAGCCTAAACACCAGCAAGTCATGGGACATAGGAGGAAACTGGAGCATCCAGGGGAACCTCACATGGTCACGGGGAGAATGCTGAAACTCTACATAAACTGCACCTGGGGTCAGGATTAAACCCAGATCGCTGGCACTATGCAACAGCAGTCCTAACTGTTGTGCTACTGTCCTGCCCACTCCTGGACACATTTTAATGCCTCAGTGCAATGTCTTAAAAAGAATAGTATCAACTACAGTCTGCATCACCTCTGAAGTTCACTCGAAGTAGAAAAATGAAAATGCAAATCTGTTGTATCATTGTCTCCTTTTTGGTAAATGTATTTCACCCCCAAATTTAACTAATTGTTATATGAGTATTGTCTTCTCAGGAACTGTCAGATTACAGGAGGGCATCAGCGATAATCTAGGAAACTATTTATAGATAACTTGTGCAAAAAATGAGACAATACAAAATACTTCCTTGGTAATCTCCCAATAAATGAGTAACATGCTTAACAACTAAGCAAGAAAAAAATTCTCCCTGTGGTACTCTGGAATATATCCAGATTTTTTTCTGTTTATGATGCATGCAACATGAATTGTGTGCCAGCAACACAGATTCCTGTCAAACCGCGATTACTACAAATTTAAGACAATTGCCAAAGTACTGGGGGTTTATTTTTACTACTTAGGAAATGGGAATGATCAACTTGTTTAATAGGAATAAGGTGTGTGATTGATTGCAGTGTTAGACTTGTCTGTGTAGTAGGGTCAGTTAAACAGTTCCTATTTAAAACATGTTTTCTAAGGTGTTTTTACACTATAAAGCTGCACTTGATATTGATTTGCTCCCTCAACCTCAAACTATCATGGCTTTCTCTGCCCTCATTCCAATCAACTACACACTTTTAGTGTAAAAATGAAAGCTCCCCATCTTAATGAACACAGTTATCATTACTTTATAATATGTTATACAGACTAAATTTGGGGCTATTAAAAGTGTGGTAGGGTACAGGATGCACAAAAGCCAGTTTGCGTGCAGGAAGCTCTCATGAGCATCAGAGTGGTCATGACCAAATAATTTGTTTTCAGTAAACCTGAGTGAGGCATTAGCATTGGCCAGGTTAACTCCTTTGCCTCTTCAGAATAGTGCCAAAAGAATTTATTTTTCCTCCACTTGTAAGAGCAGGGCCTTGGTTCAAGCAAAAGACGTCTCCTCCAACAATTCAGCACTCTGTCACTACCTCACAAAAGCAATTGGTTCAATATTGTGTTCAAGTCTCTGGAGTGGAACTTGAACTCTTCTGGCTTGGAGGTAAGCTTTACCAACTGAGCCATAGCTGACACTGAAATATTACTGGCTGCCAAGAAAAATACTTATAATGAACAAAATGGGCCAGATGTTGCTGAGATGGGGTAGCTGATAGCTTGTGCCATTAGTTAAACTTCCTTACTTGCACTCAAGGTTTTTAATTTTTCTTGCATGGAAGACTGTTGAAAGTGTGAATTGATAACTCCCAGATCCCAAGAATTCTTTCCTTAGGGGCAGATGTAGGAGAGCACATGCCAACCAACAGGGTTTTTCCTGTATCCAATCGGATTGAAGGATCAGGAAATAAACAGCGTGAGATCCGAAGGTAAAGTGTAAAATTGCAGTCGGTGGGTTCAGTGGCAAATCAGGAATGGAAAAAGGTAGAAAGGAAGTTTGGATTAAAAGAGGCAAATAAAAAGTAAGTTTTTGGTTAGAGAGCAAAGAGAAACTTATGTAGAAAACATGGAGGAAAAGGAGCAAATTACAATAACAGCAAGAGGGAAATGTAAGAGGAAGTCTGGATAATGAGAAAAAGAGGCACAACAGAAACAAGAAGAAAAACAGAGGGAAATAAGGAACATTAACTGGATATTGGAACCATATTCTTCACCTCTTAGTAAAGGAAAAAAAGAACTTGCATTCATGTAGCAACTTGGCATCTTGGTGCTTCACAATTAAAGGAGAACTTTTGAAGTGTAATCAGGGTTGTAATGTGGGAAATGTGACAGGCATTCTGTGCACAAGAAGCTCCAATAATATGGTTTGGACTTTTATTTTAGATGTTAGTTGAGGGATGAATGTTGGACTGGAAAATGAAAAGAATTCCCATATTTTTCTTCAATGGGATGTTTTACATCTGCTTGAGAGCCAAGCTCAGTGTAACATCTCACCTGACAAATGAGACTTCCGAGTGCACTCACTCGATACTGCGCTGAAGTATCAGCTGCAGTTCCAGTGCTGAGCCAAGACAGAGTATTTGTAAGCCTGAAACTGTACACAAGGCCACACAGAATTGGCATTTTTCTTCTTATTCAGGTATACAAGAAAACTGGACAGAAAATACATGAACAAATTGCAGAACACTGGGGTAAACAGAACAACGATTAACATTTGACAACATATAGAATCAGCACGACTATTGCTTTGTCTTTGTGCTTGGTGATTTGACATTTGTTATGCAAACAAGTAAGTCCTGGGTCTGATCATGAAGCAAATGCACTGGGATACTGACCAAGTCAATCCATTTAAGCTGATTACAAAATGATATAGCACAGAAAGACAGTCACAGACCACCTTGTCATGAACAGTCAAAGGCGCATTGCAGAAAGAATTCAATAGCTTTCTTTAGCCACCACCTGTGATCACGTTAGTGAGCAATTTACTCCCTCCCCCTCCCAATGCCAGGTGAGAGAGTAGCCCACCATGCAACTAAATGTTTGGCCCATACAGCTCAGTTACATTAATTTAAAGTATCACATATCAATATTCCATATCTTAAAAATCCAATGTATTAACTAAGATCAAATTCATATGAACTAAGCAACTATATTCTGTTAAGACAGATATTGTATTTTAACTTGCTCTTTCCATCTCAAGTTTTATCAGATTAGTTTGGAGACTGGATGACATTTGACTAATACTGACATCATTTCACTAGTTTTAGTCTTAAACTGCTTTAATTAAGACCACGACTCAGTCCTGATTCAGATTGCCTGTATCTTTGGTCCTTCCTGATGAGAAGGAGTCAAATTCGGATGCACTCTGTTTTTATAACTAGCCACTGCATCCTTGCTAAAGTCTTGTGAAAATATCAAAAAAAGACTTTTTCACCGTCTGACATCTGGTACATGACTGGAGGTAATTAGTGTGTGATAGAAGGGATAAAATCTTGTCCTTGCCAAGCAGAAAATGTTAGAAATGGAATCCGAAATCTTTTCTATGTATTGCTCTAAGTTTGATTTATTCTAGTCCCTGCCAGGAAGGTTTGTACCTCCCATGAATGATAAAAGGTGGGTGTTTTGTAAGCTAGAACATATCTGTCAAATCTCAAAAATAAACCATATTTTAATAGACTGGGAGCTTATGCCTGCTGTTTTTTGTTAGTGACAGTCAGTGCAAGTTCCAGATGGCACAAGCAGATTAAAAGGTTAAAGTACACAGTAGGAATGCTTTTAGTTTCTACCTGTACCCAATTAATTTTTAAAGCATGGAGACTGACAGTTGTCTAAACACAATGTCACAGCAATAATGTTAAGTGCAGATTCCTGAAAAGCTGTTCTTCAGCATTCTAATGTTTGAGGTTGCATTTACTGGTCTATTTCTGCTTCTCCGGGACAGGCTGATGAATTCAGCGCCAAGTAGGACCAAACGTCCTCTGTTTTTAATATTCTACAGCTGGAAGATTGTGGTCAGCAGCTGAGATAAACCATCGTTCCTCAACATCTCTAAAATAATTTTTTTTAATCCTTGAAGCTGGTTTATCCCATTCCCTGCACCTGCACGCAAATAACACTTCCTAATCATCTCCAACTGTCATTCCAGTGTCCCACAACAATCCAGCAGGCTAAATATCTCGTTTGATTTTATTCCTTCCCGTAGGAAAAAAAAAGCATTCTTTTTCATCTTGAAAGTCTGTTTGGTCTCATTCACATTCGACCAGGTGGACAGCAGATGAGATATTTTATCTTCCCACAATTTAATGGAAGTGGGTGGTGGTGAAAAGTTTAATGCAAGAGGGAGGAATCAGACAAAATCTTTTTTAGTCTGCTTTAAAGTAGGGATGCATTTGTCACATAATCCTGATGCATTGGTTTTCAACTTTTCCATCTGAGTGACCCAGAGCAAAGACCTTTGAAAGCATTGATCTATTCCACTACTTATACACTCCCATGTCACCATTTAAAGCTAATAAGTTAACAAATAGGGAAAAATAACCTTGGCCCTCCAACGATCTGAGGGCAGTAGTTTGAAACCCCATATGTTCAATAAAACAGGATGGTAATCACCTTACTGGGATCTCTTGCCTTGATCTCATTATCACAAGTCTTTTGTCTACATTTTCTTCATTTTAAAATTGACTCCAGATGCAATTCATGAGCCCCT
>JARFYF010000050.1:15718080-15728835 GCA_030265395.1 Rhina ancylostomus
AGGGGAAAATATAGGCAATGGTACAGCAATGACAACAGCACATCATTACTACTGACGGATATGGGCAAGGACCTTAGCTAATTTCAGCTAATCTAGGACCTGATATCAGATAGACATTTGGATAGAGCAACACAACCCTAGAATTGATTATGGTGCCCAAAAGGTAGAGGTATATATCATCAGAACACTCATTAAATATTCTTACAGTAAATAGCATTGAGGGGTAGCATGTTTAAATAAGGGGGAATTGAAGGTTGAGGTTTGGGATGGACAAGGCGTGACTCTGGCCTCGGGCAGTAATTGTATTAATGGTATATATAAAGATCTCACAGAGGAAAATCAGTTTGTTATTGAGATGTGGATGAAATGCATTCTTCATTATCATCAAACTTGTTCTGATAGGATTTGAATTCTTTCTGAATTTGAATTGTTTCTGGTCTACCAGCTAAACTAATATGCCAATATACCCCAAGCTTTAAAAAATGTAATCAGGTAAAGATTTCTCAGAAGGCTGGTATTGATTCTAGTTTGGAAAGTGGGTGGAAATTGTACCAGGAGACACCCAAAAGGGCCCTGGTTTTAGATCTGTTTGAGGTAGCCTAGGCTGTTGTTAGAGCACAACCATTGTTCTCATCTACTCTGGGCTGGGGTTTTAATAAAGCTGGATCAAAGCAACTCCATTCAGATTAATTTCTTGACATATTATTTAATGTGCAAATAGTTCCTGCAAACTAAAAATTATTACCACATTATTACTCGATTGGCTCAACATATGAAACCAACTGCATTAAAGCTATGATATGCTGCATATTCGGTAACTGAATTCTCTGGCACTCATTGAGGCATTGTGCTAAAACGTGGCCTTTTCCCCACAAAGCTTTGCATCTTGATTTCCTGATTACAATGTGTACAGGATCTTCCTCCAGGGAAGGGAATAGCAGAGCATGACATCCATCCAGTTTCTTTCACACTTGTAAATAGCTGGCTCAGCGACAGTATCTCAGATGGCTTCCACCCATCCTTCTCCAATGAGTAATGATGTGTGTGTTTTGCAAGGAATCAGAACAGGAGAAAGGAATTGACCAGCCAAAATAAGACAACTAAATAAATCTTAATCTTTGCTTAACATTGTATCTAATTCTCCTTTATCCAACATTATTCAGGGTTCAGTTCGCCAATAACACCACTCTCTGCTCAGCCAGAGGCTGACTTGATCCAAGGAGCTCCCTCTTTCAACTCCCCCACAGTGAAATGCTGAGTTTCCACTTCCAGCTCCATTGTAACAGCCCAGATGAGACATAACATCTGTTCAGATCTTCTGAGCTCTTAACATCTCTTAACTTCTGTTAGTTCAACGACATTTTTAAAGAAAAACAAGTATATTCAGCAGTTTGAATTTAGCAGTTTGAATAAAATACCCTTTCCATTTGATGTTTTAATTTGGATTAAATGATCATTCAAATTAATTCATGAAGGAAAGTAGGCTGGCACTCACTCGCATGAATGTGCTGTGGAGTTTGTGGAGTCTTCAGTTGATCCAGGATTTGGGTGCCTTCATTGGGAATCTTTGCGGTGGGGGTGGTGGTGTTGGATGTTGCATTCAACTGTTTTTAATTAGTTTTTTAACACGTATAGTGTTTAATACACCTCAAGTGGCTACACAAGGAATGGCCGCTTACTAGCTTATTGGCTCATCCATCAGGTGAATATGTGGGTTGTTCATTGGTTGGTTTGGCCACAAGGATCTAATAGGTTTCCTGATTGGACTATTGTCAGCTAAAGAGCATCTCTTATCTCAGGTATAAAAGGTGTCATCTTTTTGTTAATCTCTCTCTGGCTTTTCCTCCCCCCTGGCCTGAGCTCACCTATTGTTCCCTTTGTCTCGGCTCATCAAAGCTAGTGCTATGTGCTCTGTGACTGTTCCTTTGTTTTAAACTTTTCAATAAAACTTTGTGAAGCACCAAGTTGTTTTCCTGGACTCCTGAAAGAACCTGTGGATTCGAAAATAACTGGATCTGACATGGGGTTCCATCAGTTATCCATCACACCTCCAAAGGGCGACTAGCAGAACCTCAAAGAAACACCCACAGATTTCTGTTCATTTTTGACCAGTCAGCAATTAAAGGAATATGTGGAAATTCTACCCTAATAGTTTATAAGCAAAATAGTGCTGAAAATCTGATGTTAAACTGAAAATGCTGAACCGGTCAGGAAGCATCTTGGAGAGAGAAACAGAGTTAACACTTCAGGTCAATGAACTTATAACAGTCCTGGGCATGAAACTGAGAGTCAGAGGCAAAGGGCATCCAGACCTCTCCTTCAGGGTCTCATTCCACCACCCCTGGCTACAATGTTAAGTCCTGAAGTGGAGCAGGCAGTTGGATGTCCTGACATCTGACCCTGGGGATATCTTGGACTTCACACTTTGGAGGCCCTGGACTTTAGAGGCATGAACAGATAATAGCCAGCGGTCCCTTTGGAATCACCAGCTCCCAAACAGCAAGATTCTAAGCATTGAAATGCCTAACAGTCAGCATGGACATGGTGGGCTGAATAGCCTGTTTCCATGCTGTATGACTCTCTGTCTCTAATGAGTTGGGCTGAAATTCCCACTGGAGGCTCCTCCAATATGATGTCATTGGTGATTTGTTCTATAGAGTTTTGTGTGACCATGTTCCTTTGTCCTCAAAAAAAGGCTTCCAAGCCGTCCTCTGCCATTCATTTCCCTCCCACCCACCAGATGTCTGCCAGCATGTTATGGTGCATGATTTTCTGCTGCGATGAAGTGACAAGATGCCTTCTGGGATTTGTCTGTAGACATTGCAGGCATATCACAGACGTCAAGCAGTATAGTGCCTAAAACAAGATTTTTATCTGGAGTTTTATATTTTTTTAGCAAGACAAACCTCTCTTAGAATATTTTAAAATGATGAACATTTTTGGGTAAATTAGATCTAGAAAATCTACTTCCAATAGGTAATGAGTTGGTGACCGTGGGACATAAGTTTTAGCCCATCACCAAAAATAATGAAGAGGGACCATAGGGGAATTTGTTTGCACAGGGAGTTGTTAGTATATAGAATGTAACCCTGGAAACAGATGGTGACAGAATAAAAATCTCTTTTAAAAGAGAAATGGATAAGTATACAAGATCATTTATACTCAATTCAGATTGAGAGCCAAACTAAAATCAGAGAAAGATAAACTGGAAAGTCTATTGGGAGGGAGAATTGGACAAAATGGATGACTTTGTAATAGTCTGCAGAGAAGAGATGGACTGAATGGCCTCCTTCTGCACTCTCACATTCTATAATTCTGTGAATGACATTGCCCTTGACAGAATGGAGGCAAAGCCTTTCCAGCAGCATGCACACATTTACAAAAGGAAAATTTATTGGAAGTTTTTGAATTTTCCAAAGCAATATGCTTTAAATAGAAAGATTGAAAAAGAACTAAAAACTGAATCTGACCAGAATAAATAGTGGTGATGTTTCCCTTGCAATAACAATAGGGTGGGGTCAAACAAAATACCATGTAAGTTTGGATTTGACTATATTTGGAAAAAGTCTTGGAAACTCTGGCACTTTAATTTCACTATTTCCTGAAAGGTTACTGCACTACTGCGTGGAGAGAGGGGACTGTACTAACGGCCACTAGGACATTGTTTGTTATTCTTGTTGCTATGGCTATAGAAATGCATTTTATGGTTTTCAGTGTCTGGACGATTTGGGAGCCCCATTAAACACATCACCCACAGCTGGAATTTCTGTGAGTTACAACATAGTCAGTTTAAATTAGAGGCTTTTTAAATTTTTCCTCAACAGAAATGTTGTCGGTACTGTGTTTTTATTTAAACAGAATCCCCTCCCTTCTGCTTTAACTTCATCATGAAGGTTGCTGAGTATAATTTATTGTGCTACTTCTATCAACTTTATTTGGCAACAGTTAATGAAATGGATATCTTACAAATTTGCATAATGCCCACTAGACATGTAGACTAAACATGAAAATACCCAAATGTGATTTTTGAGACGACAGTTCACTGCTAGAGTTGATGAAGAACACAGCGGAAAACACACACACACACACACACACACACACACAGACACTTGCATTCCCATTTATATCCACATGGACACAAGTGTACACATACATAGGTCTTCATGCATGGACACTTGCACATACCCATGCAAAGACATCTGCACAACTGCAGGTGTTCAATACACAAACATGCACATATAAACTTACATGCAACTATGCATGTACCTTATGACCTTGCACCTTATTGTCTAACTGCAATGCACTTCACTCAAGCTGTGACACTTTACTCTGTATTCTGTTATTGTTTTTATCCTGTATTACCTCAATGCACTGTGTAATGAATTGGTCTGTATGAACAGAATGCAAAACAAGTTTTTCACTGTACCTTGGTACAAGTGACAATAATAAACCAATACCAATACATGGTCATGCATACATGCACACATGTGCAAACATACACACAGGTATATATACACATATATGCAGATGGGCATGCTCACATACGTATGCATACATTGCAAACATACATGTACACCCATGCCTACTTACTTATTCATATTAAGAAAACAATGGGGGTGAATTTGGCCTTCTTAGCAGTAGCATGTAAAACATGACAAGTGATTAAAAACATGGTTAACAATGTCAGCTGAGTGCCTACAGCAAGTTATTGTAATCTGTCTGAATGGTGTATACTTACCAGCTTTCATATCTTCTAACCTTGTAGCCACCTGCACATCAGCAGAAGAATATTGTGCTGTGCTTTAAATGATGTGCTGTTCC
This sequence comes from Rhina ancylostomus, assembly GCA_030265395.1. NCBI lineage: Eukaryota > Metazoa > Chordata > Chondrichthyes > Rhinopristiformes > Rhinidae > Rhina > Rhina ancylostomus. The sequence continues at coordinate 15,722,902 of JARFYF010000050.1, forward strand.
AGGCTTCTTCTGACATAACTGAAACAATACCACACAACATGCTCTAGGAATAAGAATGGTACAAACATATGTACACATGAACATCTCAAATAGGAGCAGGAAGAGGTCACTTGGTCCTTCAATCCTGCTCTGAGGTCTGCAATCTCTCACCATTTCAATAATATGCCTTTTATCTTTCCTGACAAAATGGAGAGTTTTATATTTTCCCACACTATACTCCACTTGCCATATCTTTGCTCACTCAATTGGCATACTTATATCCCTTTGTAGCCTTCTTATATCCTCTTCACCACTTACTTTCCTCCTTATCTTTGTGTCATTAGCAAATTTAGCACTTGTGGCTTCATCCAAGTTATTTATGTAAAAGGTTGAGGCCTGACAACAGATCCTTGTGCTCACCACTCACTTCATCACTCAGAAATAGATCCTTGAATACTTAGTCTGTTTTCTATTGGCCAGCAAATCTTCTATCCCTGCCAATATATTACCTCCTTCAAAGTGAGCCTTCACTTACTACAGAGGCTTTTGATGTGACACATTTTTGAATGCTTTCTGTAAATCTATGTGTAATACCTCCGCTGGTTCCCCTTTATCTACAATACAATACTTCTTCAAAGAACTTTGATGAATTGGTCAAATATGATTTACCTTGCATAAAACTATGTTGACTTTGATTACCTTGAATTTTTCAAGTGCTTTACTGTTACAAATTTAATAATTCCCGCCACTGTCTGTAAGGAGTTTGCACGTTCTCCTGTGTGTCTGCATCAGTTTCCCCTGGGTGCTCTGGTTTTCTCCCACATTCCAAAGACGTACAGGTTAGGAGCCATGGGCATGCTATGTTGGTGCCGGAAGAGTGATAACACTCACGTTCTACCCCCCAGCACATTCTCAGTTACACAAAAAGACACATCTCACTGTGTGTTTCGATGTACATGTGACCAATAAATAAATATGTAATAAATATCTTCTAATAGCTTCTAACATGTTCCCCATGACAGATGTTAAGCTCAATAGTTTCTTGCTTTCTCAACCCTCCCTTTTTGAATAAAGGAGTTACATTCACAATTTTCCAATCTAATGAAACCTTCCCCAAATCTAGAGAAATATGGAAAACTGAAACAACACATGGCCCTGTTCATCCCATTTGTTATCTGTCAAACCTCTGCATTAAATAATGAAGTAACCAAGGGGTCATTTGTCGCAGCAGCCACTGTAGTGTACCTCTGAATAACCTCATTAGGCACACTTAGGAAAAGGAAAAAAAGCCTGGATTCCAATCTGTAGCCTAAACAACAATGAATAACCTCACATAATGTTTTAGAAGTAATCGAATAGAAGAGGGAACCAGTTGCTACCTGCCCCAACTGAATTCTAACATCCAAATTTAACAGGTCACATTGGAAAGACAAAGTACTTGGGAATAAAGATGGTCATCTGTTCTATGCAGGAAACTCTTCATTAAAGGAAATATCTGAGTTCAATTTTAGCTTCATTATTGACTTTGCTGATGAACCTTTGTGAAGACCTTGCACCCTGATTCCCTGCAAGAGCAGGTTTCAGGTGATATTATAGACTGATACTTTCACAGAATGCCAATTAAAGCAAAACACTGAAGTTCGAAGGCATATAAATATTGAAATTGACACATAGAATTACTGAATATTGCAAAACGCTTTTAAACTGATTCTACCATAGTGTGATGGTGCACAGAATCATTGATAAAAGCATTTTCATGATGTTTTAATGAGCTTTGATGTAAACAATGCAACTCTGAATGTTTAAGAAATCATCTTCTGTCGAGTGTTCACCATGTAAGATGAAGGATTTGCAGTTTTATTGTGAAAGATAATCCACCATATGCTATTGTATCAAACTGGTCTTTCCCTTTAAGGCCATGCAGTTTGCTGGCTGTGTACATAAATCAATTAAAGATTCATTTCTGTTGATGTGGGAAAATCTCAGATTAATAGATGCTATAAATTTCTAGCTCTAGGTCAGAGGAACAATGTAAAATGACTTTTTGATGTTCTGAAATATATCTGAAGTGCAGTAGTTTTGTTTTTTTTCATAGATTGGCTAAAATCAGTAGACATGAGTATTTTTGGATAAGAGGCACAATCACAGTGTTCATTTGGTTATCTGGCTTATACCTTTAAGGTACTCTGGTTCCAGATATTTCCTGTAGGAAAATGCTCTAAATAAGTTCTAACGTTCGACATTGTTAGGAAAGGAAGTTTGCAAATTGATGGTGCCATTGCCAAACTTCTTTTAACAATTGAAATTCATCTATTTTTAACTTCTGCAACTGTGACTGCCTTTCCTTTTATACTTTTGACATTTTGGAATCTGGCATCAATGGTTTCATGATCAGTCCCATTTGTAGGTAATCTTCTGCTTTTAATATGAGAATTAAAAGATAGATTACAAAAATACTAACAAAAAGGATAGAATAGTAACACTATTTCAGCAGGATAGACCAAAAACTTGCAGGTTCCATCCCTGATTTCTGCTGAATTATCATAACCACTGAGTTAAAACGAGATTGTTATCAAGGATCTCGTAACTGATCACGAATCAAAAACAACCCCTCCTCTTTCCTCTCCTCAACTGTAAATGCTCCTTTGGATAGAACAGATTTCTTTACAATGTACACCGGAGCCAAATAGCTTTATTGTGGGCAAGGGGATTGGGAAAATGGCAGATACACTCCTCTGTAAAGTGTGAAAGGAAAAAATTCTGATGTAGGGTCGTTAGCATGAATCATTGACTCCAGTTCTCTCACAGATGCTGCCTGTCCTGCTGCATGTTACTGGCATTTGCTGATTTTGTTTTTGATTTTCAGCATTTGCAATTTCTTTGCTTCAAAGGATAAAGGTTGGAAAGGGAACAAAAAACTGGCTTCAAACAATGCACAGAATTATTGCCAGGAATATCAATTCTTTGACTTGTGAGTAACAGCAGATAAGAAATATTGCAGCTCTGTTTTAATTATCTCTAGCTCCTTGTAGCACCTCTAGTCCCAAGGACACTTTTAACGCAACTAGGCAGAAAAACTCTTCCCTTATAAGGGAATTAAATGGTTTTCATCCAATCGAGAGCTGGCATTGATTATCAGAGGTTAGGTGAGTCATTAGCCTCCAGAACAGAATCATATGTTGAGAAATGAGAAAGGGTCAGAGGTTGGAATATTTCCCTCCAAGTGTTTTTTTTAAAGACAATGCTTCCCAACAATGAATTGACAATGAAGTTGGTGTGGCTTAAATCAATGATGAACATTAACTCTTTCACTCTGAACACTATATATTTAGCTAATATAAAATGTAATATTCCCATTATAATGAAAAGGTTATGCTGCTTCCTTAAAGCTGAGAACACATCTGCTGGTAGCTGGGAGCAGGAACTATTGTTAGAAAAGTACTTAGAGAACAGTTTGCTTCTTATAAGGCTGCAACTCCCTGCTATCATTTACCATGTCGAATTTCTCAATTTTTTTCTTAACCAAATCTTTCCATTCAGCATACCTAAAATCATTCTACCCATGACTTATTGTAACAGCTAAAGGCAGCTTCCTTCAGTCACATATGTTTTGATTTTGTAATGTTTAGACCCAATTATGAAGCAGCTTCTTTCTTTGCAGCTTATAGAAAGCTTGGGAGTTTACCTTGAATTGCTGCCAATAGAGGTGGGGGCTGTGTGGAAGCGAGTGCATCTTCCAAGAACATGAGAAGCCAGAGTGGAAAACAACTACATGGACATTACTTTAACGCTACATGTCATGTCTAAAATTGTAACTTCAATGACTTGATGTGCCAACCTTGCTTCTTCTGAGAAGCAAGGAGCATAGTTAATTGCCACAATGACATAGGCTGCTGGCTGGCTTTGGCTGAAGAACTGGAAAAGGAAACGTGGCAGGAAGAAGCAGTAACTGAAGCCTGGACGGGAAAAGCTAAAGAATGTTTTAAAATGGTAAATCGATTTCTGCAATCACAACTGACTCAGCCCTTGATAGGTAGATGGATATTATTATTTTCCCCAACACTTGTAATGTGTTTTTGGCAAGAAGGTAGTTTTAGTAAGTAAGTTGAGTATTCTTCAAACCAGAAGCAACTTGCCAAGTTGGGAATAACATGGGATAGATGTTGATCATGATCATACAATTGAGGATATTGTGGGATGCCCACTACACTCCTGCCTGCTCTGAAAGGTGGAAATCAAACATTAATGCATTGTTCATTTGATGCCAAAACTAATCAATGATAAAGATGGTTACACACAAGCTGAAATAAATATCAAAATGCTGCTGATACAAGCACTTAGAAAATGTTGAAGATCAGTTTAAGAGATATCCTTCAGTTTCATATGTTGTTTATTTATCAGCAACTACTTTGCAGGAAAACCTTGCAGACTGGTCAGTGGAACAGTTGTTGATGAGTGGGATGATATTCGTCCCTGAGTCAATTAACAAAGATCATCTGCCACTCCCAACTCAGAGCTCTGCTGATCAAGGACAAGCACTTACTCAGACCAAAGTCCACTGAATAAAGAGCTGCCAGTAAAATAGATTCAAAACAAATGGCCAAGCAACAAATGGAATTTTACAGCCCATTTAACTAATCACATCCGTATTATCTATTGTCCTTTGAAAACTAGTCAAGTTTCTTTATCATAATTTTACTGCTGGGAATTTCTAGCCCTAATAAATCTCAGACTTTAAAAAAAATCACTCTTGTTTATCCATTCATTCTTCTGAATCATGATCCTCCCTGTGTTCCCTCTGTCTGTCCATTTACTGAGGAGTGAAATAGTTTGAACACCTCCACCAAAATAATTCTTCTTGGCCTCCACAATAAATCGAGTTTATTTCTCTCTTCCTAATAACTAAAGCTGCTATTTCCCTTACACTTTTGTTGAAAATGCAAATGAAAGACTTGAGATGTGTGCAAATAATTGTTGTAGCTTTGCCTATTGATTGAAGGTTGAAGACTAGTAATTTGAACAGTGCTGACAGCATGGTTTTGCTGTGCTTGATAATCAACAGATTGGTGTTTTAGGAGACCAAAATTCACCTTGGTTCAAAAGGAACATCATTGGATTAAGCACTCTCCAAACGCAACCAATGATACTTAATTCCATTAACAACAATGGAACAGATTATTGGGTGCTATGTTTAACTGATTAGTTAGTTTAGTTTATTGTCATATACACCAAGGTGCAATGAAATTCCTTGCTTGTGTGCTCACAGAGTAAACAGTATACATGGCAATAATAAATACAACAATAAATACAGTGTTATTGGTTAGTGCTATTAGCCATTCCAACCAATACCATCCTCACCCATGACTCTGGTCTCCATATTCAGTATCTGTTAGAACAGATCACCCTGAGGAAACTCACAGGGAGAATGAGCAAACTCCACACAGAAGCAGCAGCAGAGGTCAGGGTTGAACCAGGATAACTGGAGCAGTAACTCCAGTAGCTGTGCCACTGCCCATGCTATATCATTGCCACGTTATGTCCAATTTCCCTGTTTGGGGATCAATAGGAATCATTTAGGCACGTTTTGTCAGGGCCTTAGAAATTTCCTGTTTAAAAAGTGGGACAACCGAGGATGCAGATTTCAATGTAGCTTAAAGACAGATCATATCCCAGTAACTCTTTAAAGAGAGTTTCTCATCAGAAAAGCAGGGACTGGGCACATATAATGGTGTGGGAGAAAAGATCTTCAATGGCAGCTCAGAAAATATGGTTTTCAATGCCCTCCTTTTCATTGTACCTGCAAATGTTATTCCTTTTTGATCATGTTCAATTCATTATAGGTAATGCGAGTTAAACAGAGATAACAACTATGCCATCCACTGAGGAGTGAAATAGTTTGAACACCTCCACCAAAATAATTCTTCTTGGCCTCCACAATAAATCGAGTTTATTTCT
>JARFYF010000050.1:15822912-15840055 GCA_030265395.1 Rhina ancylostomus
ATAATTTATTTTTTAATTTATGTTTTTCTTGAGAATGCTGCTTATATGATGCTGTGTGCCTGTGATGCTGCTGCAAATAAGTTTTTCATTGCACCTGTGCATTGCACGTGTACTTGTGGCTATGACAATAAACTTGAATTTGACTTTAACCACCTGCTGACCAAGAACTGACCAATTCCTTTCTATCTGTGACAGGGAGTCCAGGCTATTGTATATTTTTTGGATTGGTCGGTTGGCACTTTAATCTCGGAATAGATAATTTCTTAAATTTTATACCTGGAAACTTTCTCCCCTCCCATCTAAAAGGCATTGGCCTAGAAATTGGTCTGTGCCTTATTCTGGTGTTAAAACAGTGTTGTAGGTCACCCCAACACTTTTGGTGTGTTACATAAAGAGGAAGAAATACAATTGCCACAGAAAAGCATTGTTGGCTTTCCATTTCTAATACCATTCTGAAACTGACTTTGTTGACTTTAGTACAGCATTCCCTACTGCTGTGTTGCAAGTTCTTGCACTTGTCTTCATCAAGCCCAGAAGGTGCAACTTTTGCAACCAGATCTTAAAGGAACATACTATAATACGTAACTGGCTTTCAGCCACAGGACAGTGCTATTACTGAATTAATTGATTCTGGAATTGATTGGAAGGGCATGGGAGACTGTTCTCGGGGGATCAATGGGATTGGGACAGACTGATAAAGGACAATGCCCACAGTAGGCATGTTCTTTGTGTATGTAGGCCAAGGTGCTGCTGCCTGGAGACTGGAAGTAAATTTGGTTAATGGCTGAACTTACAATTGTCCATGGAATGTTTGCAACCCCTACGAAATCAAATAAGCCCTGTCTGACCTGCGTCTCTCATCTTTATTAATCCGGAAAACCCAAGCTCTCCTCTCCAGTGAAAAGAATCCACATTCTTCTTTATTTTAATTTCTAGTTCTGTTTTCCGAAGAACAGCTTGTATTTTCTGAGTGTCTACAATGATCTCAGTCCTGGGTGAAGTGTAGGTACTTAATCTCCACCCAGGCACTTGTTGAGCATTAATCAGAAGCAAGGAATCTAGCTGATTTCACCACTCTTGGTGTAGGCAGAGATTCCAGTTAAAATGCTCTGCTTTCCTAGTTAAGATAAACTAAAATTCACAAAGAAGGGTCAAAGTAATATCTCTTTAAATGTATCTGCCACTGATTTGAGAAGTAAAACCCAGGTTATTTTCTTATTCATGTGTTATTCAATACTAAATAGACAATAATTCTGAGGCTGTTGTTGTAAAATCTGCTGAATAAGTCTTCCTGGATATTCTTAGATGGGGCCTTAAAGTGGAAGGGGGGAAGGGAGGGGGTAAAGTGGGGAACATACACTAGTACACCTTAAACATTAATACATTCATCTAATAAAATTATGCTAAATATAACTTAATGTTTATTTTTCACAACTTTATTTTTTGATGTCTGTATTTTTATATTTATTCTTATATTTTACAACAATATGTTTCTGTTTTACCAAACTTGAAGTAATGACATTGTAAAACCTAATACAGCATATTACTAATAGAATAAATCTGTTTTTTAAACTTGAATTGATTTTTGTTATTATTAACCCTAAGCTTATAGGCAAAATGTTTAAATGTACTTGAACCCAAGAGAGATGTTTCCCCAAAAGGAGGGAGAAATATACATCAGATTTTCCAGTATATGTAAAGTTAGAAGTATTCAAATATATCTTCACAGCTCTCCACCTGTTCAAATTTAAATGAAGATTTTTAAAGATAAAGGATTAAACAGGCTGGACCAGAATGACGTCATAATGTTCAACTCTTTGTAGCTAAACTGGTAATATCATGTTGAGATCATTCTGTGTTGCTACAGTAACAAATAGATAGCCAGGATACCATTGTTTGTAAATGAGACCTTGAAATGATGTTGTGGAATAGCTGTGCCGAAATACCTTACAGTTCTGTCTAAAGTTCCCCTCCCCACTTTTTGAGCACAGTCTGCAGTACACAAGGACTCCTGCTGTGGAGGCTGGCCATGCACTGCCCTCATCCTGTCTGGAACTTACTCAGCAAGGCCAACTGACAGCAGGGCAGGTTGAAGCCCAGTCCGCAGACTACAGGATCTGTGGTAATGACCTTATCTGATGGCAATGTTAACTTTCATTCCCTGCACCAGAAGGTCTACTGTCCTTTGACACACTTCTTCTGAATCCCTAACTAATGATTGCACTCCCTCCCCTTCCAACAGATTCCTGGCAGCCAGCCCGAATTCCCACCTTGATCCATAACTATACCCTTCCCCGAACACCAGGCCAGTGTCCTTTGTGAGCTCTGGATGCAGCTCCAACCCTAGCCATACCTGACATCCTTCACAAGCTCAAGTAAGTCTGCTCAGGCAAGGTCTTAGCCATTATGCACAATTGAAGACCATAAGACCAGAGGAGCAGAATTTGGCCATTCGACCCATCGAGTCTGCTTTGCCTTAAAACCATGGCTGATTTTTTTTCAACCTCATTCTTCCACCTTCTCCTGTAACCCTTAAAATTGATAATAGTGGGTACATGAACAAAATATTTGTTGGCCTGCCATGTTGCAATTATTTAAGCCACATTTGCTGAGTTTAGTAAAACTTTGCACAACCATCTCCTTTAAGTTTAGCCTCAAGTTCACATACTATCACAACTTAGATACATGTCATCATTGCTTCACTATCGTTCAGAATCTGCTATTATACCTCTTTGAAGCATCATTATGAGAGCATGATCGACACCAGGAGAACATGGCTCACTGAAAAGGCTATCTTGTCATATCACATGTATCCTATGAACAAATTATTACAAGGGATTGATCATTTTTGTGGCTTGGTGGCCTCGAAAACCATTCCCCAGACACTGAGCCAAGGGTAGCAGCCAGAAATAAATTTACTGACTAAAAACATTGCAGGCCCTACAATCCACCCCACAAAACAGATTGGCTCTCATCCGCTGCTTCTGTAGCATTTAACACACTATTTGATTCCTGTACTGCTGTTTAAAAATGTAATATGCTTTATTCTGTAGTCTTCATAATTTGTACATTTACTGATGATATACACATTATATGAGTTAAAAAAAAGGTCTGGCTGCAAAGAACTTGACACAGTAAGACTAATCTTTTCTCCAAGCAACTGTTTGCTCCTTCCTTCCCCTCTTGAAAGTTGTAACGTGCTTCCAGCTTCCTGGCTGGAAATGTGTGATTCTTTCGCAAGCAATGGCAATGGAGCAAGCTGAAGCACATGGGATTTGCAAAATGTCTTTTTGAAAACACTTTTTTCAAAAAGAAATTTGTTTCTATGTTTAAGATTACACTTAATCCTCTTAAAAACAGAAGAAACCCCTTGAGAAAGGCATATTTCCCAGCCTTCTCTGGATGACCATGAGCCCAGACAGCCAATGTAGTCACAGTCCCAGTGTAGAGAGTTGCATCCTTCCTTGGGCTATGGGAATGTGGGCAAACCAAGAATACCGGATAGAGAATTGCAAATGCTCTATAATCTATTCGGCCAGAATGGTCCAATGCAGGAAGCTCTGCAGTGTTGTGTAATCCATCTGTCAGCCAGAGAGTCTGACTGGAAGCAACGTCAAATCTCAGTTCTAACTTGGAGAAACAAGAGATTCTGCAGATACTGGAATCTGGAGCAACAAGCAAAATGCTGGAGGAACTCAGGTCAGGCAGCATCTGTGGAGGGAAATGGACAGTGCAGGTGAAGGGTCATGACCCGAAACATTGACTATTCATTTCCCTCCATAGATGCTGCCCGACCCGCTGAGCTCCTCCAGCATTTTGTGTGTCGCTCCTGAATTCTAACTTGGTGTCCACCAACACTTTTGCAGGTGAGCTCTTAGCTGGACATTAATCTGGAGGAAGATTACACTCTGATTTTCCTCTCTCCCCATTCCAGCATAGACATACTTCTTCCTGACACACTTCAGATAAGGCCAGCAGAGGTCAGGAGTCAAATGGAGGACTTTCTGTAAGTGGAGTGGACTGGCTTCATTCCCCTGGGCCAGGCAATGTGAACTGATTTTCAATTCCTGGGGTCAATTTATGGTATGTGCTGAGCATTCTTTTGCTAGTTACTGAACAATTTTTTTCCCCTCCTTTGTTCCAGCTGTCTGGCTGTGTTAGTATATTTTTCCTACACGATTAAAAGAGAAAACTATGCCCACACACAGGTGATTGTTGTGTTAATGAGGCCACACAGACCTCATTAAAAACAAGACTGAAAATATTAAGTCCTAATAAAGAGCCTTTCGATGAGAAGAAATTAAAATAACACCAAGCCCTGCACATTGGATCTCTTTCCAGATTAACACAAAAAAGAAATAAAATATTGAATTTTTTTAAAGATGAAAATGAAATTCGTGCTTCAAGGCATGTGTCAAATCCAAACCTTTTACTTATTCCCATAAGAGGAGGAGCAATCATCATTTATAAGAAAGCTTGGCAATTGAGCGAGTTTGAATTCCACGCTGGTAATCTCTTGTTAAACCTATTTGAAATTGTTAGCACCCACTGATTGCAGAATCTAATCCTTCTGAGCCAGGCTCTCCTTTCATTGGAAGCTGCAAAGCTGATGCCCTCTTGTGATTTGTGAAAGGGATTAGCCAGTAGCCAATGGCAGAGCAAGTGCTGATAGAGGGCTGCTGGGCAGGGGATGGGATATATGTAAACAGAAATGTCGAACAAGCTGTTCTGGCTCTGTGTGCGTGACCCCAAGGTTAGGGCTCCCATATTTGTGGTCTTCCATTCACAGGAGGCAGGCAGTGATGCTGTGAGCTGGTTATTGTCATTTCTATTCCAACAGAACAGATACAGTTAACTCCTTCGGTGCCACAGCAATGGCAATATACAACCTTAGGTTCTCTCAGTATAGCTGAAGAACATTGGACATCAAACATTATTCCACAAGCGATTCTATTCCCACTGAAAGGGAAATGTAGGTGACGATGAACATAACATTTGACCTAAAGCTGGTCCAGAATTTATAATCATTTTCCTCAGTGCTTGCTTCCTCACCTAGTGTGGGTGTTCACTGCTTCCTCAGATGAGGTGCCACAGGTGCTGGATTCTCAACCAAGTGACCATTTATCCAAGCTGAAGCTGGACAGAGAGTGTCACTGGGCTCTTCCATCATCGCAGGCATCATAGCTAAGTCCTGTCCTGTTATCTCCATCCTCCAGGTGTGTGCACTTTCCCTGTTGGGAGTATTTGAACATTAGTCTGTGGGAGTTTGCCTGAGGGGACAATCCCTCTTGTGCCCATAATGTACCTGGAAAATTGTGTACAGTTTTGGTCTTCTTACTTAAGAAAGGCTATAGTGGCAACGGAGGGAATCCAGTGATGGTGGGTTTGCCAGCTAATTTAGAAGATCTCATCAAAATGTGCAAAATTCTTAAAAGGCTTGACAAGCCACGTGCAAGGAGGATGTTCCCCCTGACTGAGGAATCTCTGAGCAGTGCTCACAGTCTCAGAATGAAGGGTAGGATGTTGCAGACTGAGGTGAGGAGAAATTTCTTCACTGAATGAGGCAAACCTCTGGAATTCTCTGTCCTGGGGAGCTGTGGAGACTTGCTCATTCTTTTAAAAATGGAATTGATAGATTTCTGGACACTGAGGGAATCAGGTCATGTGAGGGACAGTGCTGGGTAATGGTGCTGGAGTAAAAGATTAATGAACGATGGAGCGGGCTCAAAGGATCAGATGGCTCCTGTTCCTATTTCTTGTGGTCTTATGTTCTTAAATGAAGGAAGGCAAAATGCTTTCTTGCTTGAGTTCACAAAAAAAAGTCATGGAAATATTGCAGGTCAAAATGATTTTTATTCAGAATAAAACCCCCTCATCAGGAAATAAGCCTGCCAGAACCTCCCCGAAAAGCTAGTGATATCCCCCTTAATGACCCAGCACAGAAGGAATTGAAATGCTGGAGAAAGTTTCCATAGGAATCCTGTACTCAGGACTGTTCACTGGAGGAACTATTATATATGAATTTGATAACGAGCACTTTTCCAAACCAGTTCCTCTGACATTTTTCCTTATATACTCTTTCACCTTATAAGATAAAATTTAGTTTGATGACTTAATCATGAATATTCCCTCAACAGATAGGAAATACAGTTTTACCGACTATCATAAGAACAAAAGAAATAGCAGCAGGGGTATTCCATTTGGCTCATTGTGCCCATACCACCAATCACTGCTCTTTTATCTTGCTGCCACTTTCTTGCACTAACCCTGTAATTTTTGGTTCCCTTAATATCTAAGCATCTGTTGATCTCTTTCTCCCACATATTCAGCAACTGAGCCTCAATAGCCTTCTTACATGAAGAATTCCAAAGATTCATTGGGTGAAGAAATTTCTTCTCATCTCTGAACTGAATGGTCAACCCCTCATTTTGAGACCGTGGTCCCTAGTTCTGGACACCCTGGCCCGGGGAAACATCTAACTGGCATCCACCCTGTTAAGCAAGAATGTTGTTTCAAAAGATTACCTCTTGTTATTCTAAACTCGAGAGACCTTATCTCAGAAGAGCCCATTCTGCTCAACTTCTTTTCATGTGACAACCACTCCCATCTCAGCTGAAACTTAGCTGCATTCCTTCTATCACAAGTATATCCTTCCTTGGATGGAGAGTGTGGACCTATTCTGCAATTTTCAAGAAGCAGTCTCATCATGGCGTTATATAAATGGAGCAACAGTTCTCTTCTCTTGTATTCAATCCTTTTACATTAAACCCAACTTTCTAATCATTTTTTGTGCCTGCATGTTAACTTCCAGTGATTTGTGTACAAGGACACCCAGGCCCCTCTGAATCTTTAATTTCATGTATTTTTTAGATTCAAATTTAAATTTGCATTCTGCCTTTATGTGAGAGTCTGCCTATTCTAACCAGCACTTTATGTGCACCACTTAAATCTAATAATTCAACATCCCTGTCTCCAACTGCACAGAAACGGCAGGTAGGCAAAATAATTAACTAATGATATATTCCACTCTTCCTTGAGTAAGGCCCTCCTGCCTTCACACAAAGATTCCCCTAATTTGCAGTGCCTGAGTAATGGTGTGTGTATGTGTGTGCACGTGCATTGCTTGGGTGTGCGTGGGCACATATATGTAATTTGCTGGCTGTGAAAGTAGTCAGAACTAGTACACAGGCATGTCCAGTTCACATTTTGGAAGTATTATTAGCCATAATAAAACAGATGGACATCAGTGTATCCGGTTCAAAATTTGAGGAATTCTGATGCATTAGAGAAAAGTCTTGAAATTCCAGGAGAGTTTTCCCAGACTCCCAGTGAGGCTGAGAAACCAGGAGAGATCCTGTGCTACTTCACATTCTAAAGCTTTAATTTTATAACTGACATAGGCTGGGTTTTTTATCAAAGGAACATCAGCTCAGCAGGTTAAAAAGAGAAAGATTTATGACTTTGCTCTGGCACCAATATTTAACGTTATCAAATCATCAGTTTAGCAACAGGCCTCATTGGGGACAGGGTTTGTACAGCATCCTGTTTAATTTTTATTCACTCTCAAGCCTTAGTTAATCATCCCACCAGGACTGTCAATCAATTAATGCAACTTGACAACAGAGTACATGAGTGTGACTCTGTTACCATCCATCTTTTTATTCCCCCTCTAATTCTTCTCTCCAGTAGTACCTCTGAGTCAGGAGCTTGTGGGTTTCTTTCCCACACCAGGCACAAATATTCAGACAGGTCATCACCCTGAAGTATTAATTCTGTTTCTCCCTCCACAGATGTGGTCTGATCTGCTGATCAATATCACATTTTAATTTTAGCTTTCCAACATCTGCTGTATTTTGCTTTTGCGTTGTATTTAAGATCAGATATCTTTATTAGTCACATGTACATCGAAACACACCGTGAAATGCATTATTTGCAGAGGGCATCCTGGGGGCAGCCTGCAAGTGTCACCACGTTTCTGGTGCCAACATCGCATGCCCACAACTTTCTAACCTGTACGTCTTTGGAATGCGGGAGGAAACTGGAGCACCCAGAGGAAACCTGCACGGTCAGGGGAGAACGTACAAACACTTCACAGACAGTGGCAGGAATTGAACCTGGGTTGCTGGCGCTGTAATAACGTTATGCTAACTGCTACACTACTGTGCCTGCCTGCTGTATTCTGTATTTCCCTACATCTGCTGTATTTGGCTTTTTAGCATAAAACCTAGGGAGATATTCCAGGGCAGCACTGAGACAGTGCCTGAGGGTGTTGCCTTTCTGATGAAAAGCTAAACTATCGAGCTTTTGCATGCATACATCAAAGGTCCTATGACAACTTCAAAGAATTTAGCTTGGTCAACAGTTATCCCCTTCTAACATCTGTAAAACATGAAGGCTGGGAGGATTGTGGTAAATTGTGGGCATTTAATGATCCAACTGTGGACGGTTCCCTTTGAAATCATGAGCAATTGAATATGGATGGCCCAAAGTTAGAAGAGTGGTTGCTACTGCTCTTCCAAATGCGCTCATGGAGTCCATGAGTAAGTCCCACCTCCACTCAACTCCCCCCAGTTGCGGTAGGAAATCGGATGTGGGACATACAGGAGACTGCAGGTGCTGGAATCTGGAACAACTGCTGGAGGAACTCAGCAGGTCAGACAGTATGGAGGGAAATACAGTTGATGTGTTGGGTCAAGACCGTTCACCTGGGCTGAAAGATAGAGGGGAGATAGCCAGTATAAAATGGTGGAGGGAAGGGGTGTAAGTTAGAGCTGGCAGGTGATAGGTGGATCCAGGTGAGGAGGGGTGATAAGCAGATAGCATGAGAAGCTGGTTGGCGATAGGTGGAAGCGACAAAGGGCTGTAGATGATGGAATCTGACTGGAGAAGAAGGTGGAGCATGGAATCAAGGGCTAACTGGGAGGAGTGTGGTGGTGATGGGCAGATGGAGAGGGTGGAGGAGTGGAAAGAAACAGGATGACGGTGGCTGGATAATTGTAGGAAGAACTGGGTAGATCAGGAGGACAGGGAACAGGGACCGAGGAAGAGCAGGTTACTGGAAGTTGGAGAATTCAATGTTCATGCTGCTGGGCTGTGCATTACCCAGGCAGAATATGAGGTGCTGTTCCTCTAGTCCTGATGCAGGGCTTCGACCCGAAACATTGACAATTCCTTTCCTCCCACAGATGCTGCTCGACCTGCTGCATTCCTCCAGCAGACTGTGTGTTGCTCCAATGTAGACCACACCTGGCATCTCCATCAAAATCAATGGATAGTGACCGGTGATATCAGATACCATGGCCAACAGTAATCAAACGCCTGTGTCCACCAAGCTGAACTTAATTGTCCATTTACACACCAGGTTACTGGGGACCATCTTGCACAGTTATGACAGCTCAGACCCACTTGGAGTTAATCAATCTGGATGTCCTATGATGTTGTGCTCCCCACACTACAGATAAAATCATCATTACTGAAGTTTAGGATGGCAATTCTGAGAATTCATTCACATTCTGCTTAGTGTTCCATCTTATCTCTGGCCCTGTGATGCTCCATCAGGACCTGTACAAGTCTTAAGTAAAGCTGTGTAATTATTACTACAGGGGATGGTCTATCAGCATTGCTGTCACCAGCCTTTTACTGAGAAGGATGTATTATGACATTGTACAGATTTATCAGTTATAACTCTTTCATTGCTGACTCCCTTGGGTGTTGCTATCTATTCTTAATTATTGTGTTTTTTCACAACCATTAGTGTTTCTCCCTATTCTCTTACATTGACTCACCAAAATTCCTTTGGAATTGCAACAGATACATGAACATAACCAACAGACGTTTTTGACTTGCAAATCATAATCCGGAGAGCTATTGCAATGGACAGCGACAGGAAGCTGGTAACAGGCAGCAACAGCGTCAGAAATAGCTGCTTACCTTACCGACATTTTCATTTCAATCGCTGAAGTTCAGACTCTGCAGAAGGATTCAGCATCACAGACCTGCACCCGGTATTTGTTTACATGGCCACTTCTTAAGTGTTTCCACCCATTTCAGGAAATGGAAACAAAAAAAGATTAACTTGCAGGTTCAGTATTCACAGAAGTTACTTTTTATGGAGACACAAGAGGAGTCTGGGTGAGCACATGGTGAAGGTGAGCACATGGTCCTGATGAAGGGTCTTGACATAGATGCTGCCTGACCTGCTGAGTTCCTCCAGCATTTGTGTGTGTAACTTCTTACAGAGACACCTTCCCACCTCAAGAGGACATTGGAATCAGCCCAGAATTCAGGAACTAAAACCAATTGATTTCTATTCCCAACTCCAGAACATCATCTGACTCTGGAATTTTTCAGCCAATCTGCAGCCAAACCCCTCATCCATTGTTTTCGTTACCTTTAGACTAGATTCCTCCAAGGTACTCCCACTCAGCCTCCCACATTCTACACACCTCTGGTGTCTGTGCCTGAATGTTCGTTGTCTCAGCCATTCCTCACCCCTGTGTTCTCTGTCTTTTGCTGGCTCCTTGTTAAAATTCTCTCCTTATTTTCAAGTCTGTCCAAGGCCTCACTCCTCCCTATCTCTGTAATCTACTCTGGCCCTACGTCCCACCAGAATACCTTTGCTCCGGCTGTGATTATCCCCAAAATTTAAATCACTGCACCAATGGTTCCTGCGACTTCAGCTGCCAAGGCCCCGAATTGTGGAGTTGCTTTCCTAAACTTCTACGCTTTCTTGCCTCTCTCTTCCTTTAAGAATCTCCTTACTTACATTCTCTCTGTTTGACCAAGTTTTTTCAGTCGCTTGTCCCAATAATTCTTCATGCGTTTCCGTGTGAGATTTCATTTGAAAGTTCTCCTGTGAAGCCCCTTGGAACTTATTGCTACATTAACGGTGCTGTGTAAAATTAGAACACATTGTTATTTTGTACAAATGAACAGTGTTTGTTGATAGGCTATTTGACCATGGAAAACATCACTACAAAGATCAATCCTATACTCACTCAAAGACCTGCACTTTCCAAGAAGAGTTTAATTGTAATCTGGTGTAGGAAGTGTGCCAGAAATGTCTTTCTCTGAACATAAAGATCAGTCAACTAATTTAATTTTGAACCTTCTAATGATTTATAAAAACACTGGTTGGAGCATTCAATACACACGATATGTGCAACATATCTGTATCCACCTCTGCAGGACCTGGCCTGCACGGTACTTGGATATTGCCTGGGAATTCCAGGTGCAGTAGGCATGCTGCCTGGAAATGAATGATCCAATCAGCAGTCTGAATTCAGTCACATTGCAAAAGGGGAAGAAAAGCAAGTGTAATAATCCCTGAGTACAAGGGTGATTCTAGTGAGCAATGAAAAAGTCTATTTGAAGTAGGAAGTATGAACATTTAACCAAACTGTATTATTGCCAATACCAATACTTTCCAGATAGCCTTTGTGTCAGTAGTCTCATACAAGAGTGTTTGGATTGGTCCAGTTTTGGCTTCTATGAGAACAACCATATTTGATGAGCAAATTCTGCATAAGTTTGCAAAGGATATATTGGAACTAGTTTCCCTCTACAGAATGCTAATCTGACCTGAGAAATTAATGTGAACAGTATAAATGTGTTTCAATTTGGACTCACATGTAACACCTTTTAAATCTTAGAAGGACATTTCCAACAACACAAACGCTACTTATTCTTCACTGTACATTAAGAAGTTAACCTTAAGGAGTCACTGTCTAATGGACAGTTGGACATTGTCCTTTTGAGTTATGCTGGAAGGGATGAGGGTCAGCGTGGTCTATTTGCAGTTCAGCATCAGCTGCTGTACAGATTTAAAGTTCAGAGGATCAATAATAGTTCCTTCAGAATGTGGGTGGAATGAGGAGAATTGTATGGGGAGCAGGGTCTGGACCTGCTGCACTTCCTGAAATATCTTCCATGCACAAACAGAGGAAAGATCTGATGCAGAAGTTTGATAATGAAAAAAAATATTTGGTGAGGTGACAGATAAGAAAAAGGAACAGATGCATTCCCCTGAAGCCACTACACAAGCCACCATTAAACAGCTAATTAACTTTGTTGCCTCGAGACAGGGTAACAGTATTGAGAAACTCCACACAGCACCAACTTCAGAAAGACCTTCCAGCTCCACCCGTATACATTTTCATTTTTTTTCACTTTTGTTGAAACCTGCCAACAGTTCAAATATCCTGACAACACAACAATTTAGCTTTTGCAAGCAAATATTTTCATGTCTTAAAAGTCTCCTGTTAAAATAAATATTACTTCCAGACATTTTTCTGTTGCTCATCACCATTTGCTTTTTAACATATTTTAATAATAGTCTTTAACTCTCTCCCTCTGATTAGCCAACACATTGAAACGGTCTATCTGGTCAGTATTCTGACATATTCCTCCAGTACTGCACTATAATTGGAAGGAGGAGAGGTAGATACCATCATATATTATTAAAAAAACATTTCATCCCAGTATCATTACATAAGAATGCATGTCAAAACCTTGCTCTTAGCAATTCTTGAATCTTATGATCTGTGCTTTGAGGAGATCACTTTATTCTCAATGATGACATGCTAGAAAGGAACAGAGCAAACTGAAAACAGAAGGATGGTCCTTCAACACAAGCATTGGTTCCAGCTCAAGCTGCATGCCTTAAGAATTAAAATGAGAGTGTGGTTCAGCTCCTTTTCCAGTACACCACGTGCTCACTTATACTTTTGCAACTGACAGCAGAACACTCTGGTCTACTATTGTTTCCAGCAAGCAGTAATTTTTGATAATTCCAGAGAGGTCAACACATGTTTCCAGCTATTGAAAAACAGAATTTTTGTTCAGATGTTCTGGAATCCATTTAGGCCTGCCAAATAATCTGTGATAATGGGTGTCATTAATATGAATGTAAATTAATGCGTTAATCACAGACATTATTGTTAAAAAAAAGCTTAAAGAACTAAACTAAAAAAGTAAATGTTCTACCTACTGCTTTGATGTTGAAAGAAGCAGATGTTTTGTTCCATGCTTCCTAAGCCAATGGCCACACGGTCCATTCCATGTGCTGTGAGTCAGCTGCCCACCATTTCATTGTGCATGCCACCACCAATATGCTCCATGCCCACGGCTGAGCCGGATGACAATTCCCAACCCCCTGCCGCCCCTTCACATCACTGCTGATCTTTCCCATCCTCTTACAAAGATGGTGCAGCCCCTTTAACTACATAACTTATTTTTTTCAATAAAGTTTGAAGCTTGCAGACTTTACAGATCAAAGGTAATAAGTAAAGGAATTAGATGTTCTCATGGTGCATAATCACATAAAAATTACCTCTTTAAAAGGCATGTTGAGCAGATCCCAGTAATAATAAATTCATGGTTTGCTTTGTATCTCAATCTGCTTTTAGAAAGTGATTCTAAATGGACCTTGATGTGCTCATACCCGGATAAATTATCAACATTGTTAGTCTATAATTTAAAATGTGCATTTATTATTATCACATGGTTCTTTAAAAGCTACTTTTAGTATTGGTGTGATTTAATCTAAGATCTCAGGTGGAGCTGTTTCAAACCAGTTGATTCATTGTATTTGGACAACAGTTGGCCTCTTTACCTTGTTTTCTCCTCATTGTGGACTTTAATTAATTTTATTCTTTATAATCTATGTCTATATTCAAAATCCAGAACAGCCAAAATAATATTTAGAAGATCCTCTTTTTTTGCGGAGAAGGTTAACATGACTGTTTTTACCACTGCCAGATGAGCTTTCTGATTTTATTTCAGATCTCCAACATCTGCAGTAATTTCACATTTGACAAAACCCTGGAATATTTTGTTTGTCGTTGAAACAGGTATTGAATTTTAAAATTCATTCTGCATGAAATTGCCTGCCATTTTCCACTTTACATTTTGAGACTTTACACACATCAAAAGAAGCAAAGTCTGTACTAGAACAGAATGCTTAGTTAAGAACAAGCACAGTGACCTATCAAACTCACCCCATCCACAGAGTAGGTAGGGTGAATTCTAGTTAACTCATTCAAACAGCTGAGGGAAAGTTGGCTATTAATATAACTCCACCTCTTAACCAAGACTTACAAAATAGCTATCTCACAAAATACCTACATGTACTTATACTTACATTATTCAAAATTAGCTACTTTTCACCAATGGAATATTCATCTACCATCTGGACAACAAAATATTTGAACCATTGTTTCCTATCGAACTATCAAACCCATTCCTAATCATTAGCAGGTTTATTTAAGTATCTTCTAAACTCAGAATCACTGCCAAGGTAGAAGTTGGTGAGTTACATGTATCAATTAACAACCTGCTTCCTGCCCACTCATTCACCCTAACTGGGCTCTAAAGGGCTCGCTCTTAGGCAGTCCCTCAGGGTCAAGGCTGACTTGCTTTCATTCCTGTTTTGAGGGTTCTGATGAGGTCAATATGGGCCAGGAGGTGCCTGATAGGGTAGGTGGGTGTGTAGTTTGGGAGATAGAGTGGTCCTTCTGCAGTTTGAGTGGACTTCTGGCAAAGTGGGTGATGTCTTTAGCAAGTGGACCATGAAGGCCAGCTGCTGAAGAGGTTTAATGCTCAATGTCAGTTAATTTAGATGTGCTTCAGACTGGTCTAGTTAAGGCAAATGTTCTTATTGCTATTGTGGTGAAAAAAAAGAGCTTTAGTGAGTTCAAAATTAATTGAACCATAAGCATTCCAGCTGCTGTGTACATCCACCCTCTAATTTGCTCTCCCACACCAACACCCATCCCACCATTACTGCTACCATCTGCAACTGCAGATTAAGCAGAGAAATTGCTTTACACAGGGTCTTTGGCCTAAAGTGGATGCTTTGCACAAGGAGCACATTGAACCCAAGGGCCTGAGGCCAAGCTGAAATTAGACCTCTGGGCTCATTATGGTTATTCAGACCATTTGCCATGTCACACCCTCCCGCCCAGTCTGTCAAATCCTAAATCAGTGTGAGGAACTGGTGGTGGTGGGGAAGATGGGGTGAGGTGGAGTAAGTAGGCAGTTAACATCTCTCAAAGTCCATAAACACTCCTACTTCTCCTTCCTTAAACACATATTTTTCCAAAACAGATAAAAATGATTGGTGATGGCCATTCCTTAAGTTACCAAAGGATCCCATGTGCAGCAGTGTGATTTTGCCTCTCTCACCACCACCCAATTTAATATTAGAATGTCAATCAAACATCAAGTTCTTCACTTAACTAGAGAAGGGCCCTAAACTGGATGGTTACCAGGGCAACCTAATGAATAGCCCAGCCCAATGCTAGGTCAATATCTGCCAGGCTTCCTTGAAAGGAGGTTGTGGATGTCCTTGTTGGAGGTTGTTGTCCTGACTGAATGCCAGTCCTGATGAAGTGTCTCGACCTGAAGCGGTCGACTGTTCATTTCCCTCCATAGATGCTGCCTGACCTGCTGAGTTCCTCCAGCACTTTTGGTATATTGCATTGGTATAGGCAGCTGGGATTCAGTTCAGTCGTAGGATTTGGCTGCTTGGAGTGGAACAACTTTCAACAGAGGGACACGGCTGCTTTCTTGAGGGCAATAAAGGCTGGCCTTGCTAGGAATGCCTGTATCCTGAAAAATGTCAAAAAAAGCTCAGCTCCTCAAAATATTCAGCACATTCTCAGTGACACATTATCCATTGTGAGTGCAGTCAATAGATGGGTTCAGAACCTACAGCTTTCTGAGCCGGAGACGAGAATTCTACCTGACAGAAATATTGTACACAGTCAGAATTAGATGTGGTTTCAGCAGGAGGGTACCCTGTCCTTTTGTCAGTTGTTCATGGAAAATTAATAAAAGCATATGGCTGCTTGCAATATTAGTTCCTGAACACTTGTCTCATTCAGGGTCTGCTATTTTAATGCAGGGGTTAAACTCATTTAAAATAGGTGGATTAGCCTGTGACTCTGACTGAATGGGTGGGGGGAGGTGTGGTGGTCACTTGGTGAAGACAGGATTGGGCTCAGATGTGATAACCTGCTGAATCTGAATGTGTGCCGCAATTTCATTGTGAGTGTTGTAATGCAGCATGAGGGTTGTGAACTTCCCCTGTGATAAGAACTGGGAGGTTCACTGATGGAGAACAGATCTCTTCCACCACTGTTAGTGGATCTGATTGACAGCAGCTGATATTGGCACTGAGTGAAATCCAGACTGAGCAGCGTTGTGGCCCCCACATATTTATTTAACTCACATAAAAGGGAAAACTGTAATTATCGCGTTCCACATAAACAAGAAGATGCCATCCTCCTTTGCAGCTAAGCTGTCAACGGAGAATGATTAGTTACCTTAACATACTCTTCCAAAATGTGCAACACTGCACTTAGAAATGTAAACTTTTTTTGTAGTGCTCCAGATGGTTTCATTAAATAAGTTGGACGGATGGAAGGAACTACTTGAGTAAAGAAATTTCCAAAGCAAAGTGCTCGTTAGATTTTAATGATTGGGAATTCATGCACAGAATTTCCTTCGCAATTCACAGGTAAGCAGGCAAAGAATCTCAAATTGTGCAGAGTATCTGAATCTCATTCCTTCTTGAACAGATTTGTTGGTTTGTAACAAAATCCAACTCTGTCACTTGCAGTAACAAGTGTTGGCTCCAGGGGGCAATGCTGTATTTCTGTGCACTGTGACCTATGTCCTGCTGTGGCACTGACTGATGAATAACACTTCCACTCACTCAGGTTCTTCTTCCATGCCTGTGATTCTGTCTGAGGTACTAATTCTAGAGTCATCACTGCCTTTTAAACCAACATCTTCCTTTTTCTCAGGTTGTTTCTTTCCTTGGGCTGACAGTTTTTGCTCCTTGGCGGTGTTTGTGCCATGTCTGTCAGTCACTCCAATCTGGAGACACAAGAGGCTGCAGATGCTGGAACCTGCAGCAACAAGCAGTCTGCTTGAGCGACCTAGCAGGTCGCGCAGTGCCTGTGGAGGGAAAGGAATTTACTTCAGTTTGCCCTGGATACCACAGAAACATAGAACCACAGAACAATACAGCACAATACAGGCCCTTCGGCCCACCGTGTTGTGCCGCCCATCAAACCACAGAGCCAGAACTGAACCCAGAAACCCTGATAGCAGACTTTTTGGATACAGCAGGCATCAT